>NW_025553141.1:0-17500 GCF_020424385.1 Procambarus clarkii | reverse complement strand
TATTGTCACTGGATGTACGGAGTCTTCCTGCAACATGACATATGGGATCTCTCTGTCGCCTGAGAGACGGAGCCTATCTGCTGCCTGACGTGTGAAGTCTCTCTGCTGCCTGACGTGTGAAGTCTCTCTGCTGCCTGACGTGTGAAGTCTCTCTGCTGCCTGACGTGTGAAGTCTCTCTGCTGCCTGACGTGTGAAGTCTCTCTGCTGCCTGACGTGTGAAGTCTCTCTGCTGCCTGACGTGTGAAGTCTCTCTGCTGCCTGACGTGTGAAGTCTACCTGCTACCTGACGTGTGAAGTCTCTCTGCTGCCTGACGTGTGTGGTCTCTCTGCTGCCTGACGTGTGTGGTCTCTCTGCTGCCTGACGTGTGTGGTCTCTCTGCTGCCTGACGTGTGTGGTCTCTCTTCTGCCTGACGTGTGTGGTCTCTCTGCTGCCTGACGTGTGAAGTCTCTCTGCTGCCTGACGTGTGAAGTCTCTCTGCTGCCTGACGTGTGAAGTCTCTCTGCTGCCTGACGTGTGAAGTCTCTCTGCTGCCTGACGTGTGTGGTCTCTCTGCTGCCTGACGTGTGAAGTCTCTCTGCTGCCTGACGTGTGAAGTCTCTCTGCTGCCTGACGTGTGAAGTCTCTCTGCTGCCTGACGTGTGAAGTCTCTCTGCTGCCTGACGTGTGAAGTCTCTCGGCTGCCTGACGTGTGAAGTCTCTCTGCTGCCTGACGTGTGTGGTCTCTCTGCTGCCTGACGTGTGTGGTCTCTCTGCTGCCTGACGTGTGTGGTCTCTCTGCTGCCTGACGTGTGACGTCTCTCTGCTGCCTGACGTGTGTGGTCTCTCTGCTGCCTGACGTGTGTGGTCTCTCTGCTGCCTGACGTGTGTGGTCTCTCTGCTGCCTGACGTGTGTGCTCTCTCTGCTGCCTGACGTGTGACGTCTCTCTGCTGCCTGACGTGTGTGGTCTCTCTGCTGCCTGACGTGTGTGGTCTCTCTGCTGCCTGACGTGTGTGGTCTCTCTGCTGCCTGACGTGTGTGGTCTCTCTGCTGCCTGACGTGTGTGGTCTCTCTGCTGCCTGACGTGTGAAGTCTCTCTGCTGCCTGACGTGTGTGGTCTCTCTGCTGCCTGACGTGTGTGGTCTCTCTGCTGCCTGAAGTGTGTGGTCTCTCTGCTGCCAAACGTGTGAAGTCTCTCTGCTGCCTGACGTGTGTGGTCTCTCTGCTGCCTGACGTGTGAAGTCTCTCTGCTGCCTGACGTGTGTGGTCTCTCTGCTGCCTGACGTGTGAAGTCTCTCTGCTGCCTGACGTGTGAAGTCTCTCTGCTGCCAGCGACACAAACGCTGCTGTAGAAGACGTTTCAGCGACACAGACGGTGCTGTAGAGGACCTTCCAGCGACACAGACGGTGCTGTAGAGGACCTTCCAGCGAGACAGACGGTGCTGTACAGGACCTTCCAGCGACACAGACGGTGCTGTAGAGGACCTTCCAGCGACACAGACGCTGCTGTAGAGGACCTTCCAGCGACACAGACGCTGCTGTAGAGGACCTTCCAGCGACACAGACGCTGCTGTAGAGGACCTTTGAGCGACACAGATGCTGCTGTAGAGGACCTTCCAGCGACACAGATGCTGCTGTAGAGGACCTTCCAGCGACCCAGACGCTGCTGTAGAGGACCTATGAGCGACACAGATGCTGCTGTAGAGGACCTTTCAGCGACACAGACAAGATCAAAGGCTCGGTGGAAAAGGTGAGAGATCGTGTGACATGCAAAACTTTATATATTATTTTATTCTTCTGGAAAACGGTAATTACACGACAGAGTTGCTGGCCAAAACTAGAAGCGGCTCCAGTCTACACACAACTTCCTTCATTGGCTCTTGGAACAATTCCAGTGGTGGCCTCAGAGAGGTTCCCCTGCTGGGTGTTCCACTGGTCTAAGACTCCAGTTGTGGCCTCGGAGAGGTTCCCCGGCCAGGTGTTCCACTGGTCTAAGACTCCAGTGGTGGCCTGGGAGACGTTCCCCGGCTGGGTGTTCCACAGGTCTAAGACTCCAGTGGTGGCCTGGGAGACGTTCCCCTGCTGGGTGTTCCACAGGTCTAAGACTTCAGTGGTGGCCTGGGAGACGTTCCCCGGCTGGGTGTTCCACTGGTCTAAGACTCCAGTGGTGGCCTGGGAGACGTTCCCCGGCTGGGTGTTCCACTGGTCTAAGACTCCAGTGGTGGCCTGGGAGACGTTCCCCGGCTGGGTGTTCCACTGGTCTAAGACTCCAGTGGTGGCCTGGGAGACGTTCCCCTGCTGGGTGTTCCACAGGTCTAAGACTCCAGTGGTGGCCTGGGAGACGTTCCCCGGCTGGGTGTTCCACTGGTCTAAGACTCCAGTGGTGGCCTGGGAGACGTTCCCCGGCTGGGTGTTCCACTGGTCTAAGACTCCAGTGGTGGCCTGGGAGACGTTCCCCTGCTGGGTGTTCCACAGGTCTAAGACTCCAGTGGTGGCCTGGGAGACGTTCCCCTGCTGGGTGTTCCACAGGTCTAAGACTCCAGTGGTGGCCTGGGAGACGTTCCCCGGCTGGGTGTTCCACTGGTCTAAGACTCCAGTGGTGGCCTGGGAGACGTTCCCCGGCTGGGTGTTCCACTGGTCTAAGACTCCAGTGGTGGCCTGGGAGACGTTCCCCTGCTGGGTGTTCCACTGGTCTAAGACTCCAGTGGTGGCCTGGGAGACGTTCCCCGGCCGGGTGTTCCACTGGTCTAAGACTCCAGTGGTGGCCTGGGAGACGTTCCCCGGCCGGGTGTTCCACTGGTCTAAGACTCCAGTGGTGGCCTGGGAGACGTTCCCCGGCTGGGTGTTCCACTGGTCTAAGACTCCAGTGGTGGCCTGGGAGACGTTCCCCTGCTGGGTGTTCCACTGGTCTAAGACTCCAGTGGTGGCCTGGGAGACGTTCCCCGGCCGGGTGTTCCACTGGTCTAAGACTCCAGTGGTGGCCTGGGAGACGTTCCCCGGCCGGGTGTTCCACTGGTCTAAGACTCCAGTGGTGGCCTGGGAGACGTTCCCCGGCCGGGTGTTCCACTGGTCTAAGACTCCAGTGGTGGCCTGGGAGACGTTCCCCGGCCGGGTGTTCCACTGGTCTAAGACTCCAGTGGTGGCCTGGGAGACGTTCCTCGGCCGGGTGTTCCACTGGTCTAAGACTCGAATGCTAATTCTATTTTTCTCAAATATTTGTTAGGTATCAATGTGTTCGACTTCAATCATGACTGCGAGTTCTATCTCCACGTGTTCGGATCAATGCGTATGGATAATGGATAATTTTATCTTTAATTTATTATAGATAATAATATTGTAATGGATACAATACGCCACCGTGTATATAATCCGTTCCTTGTGTACCAAGAGTTGTCTAACGTTCCTGTCATGCCAACCGTCATGTCATGCCAATGTTACTAAACTTACCGTCGGCTGAATGGGTCACAATGGTGAGTATTACCTCTCATACTTCCTTGTTGGGTTTATCTTCCACATACATCCATTGTGCAGCACGGGGATACGAACGTCAACACGAACAACGTTGGTGTGAGTGTGGCCGGGTAACTGTGTTGGACAACATCAATGGCCAGGTAACTGTGTTGGACAACATCAATGGCCAGGTAACTGTGTTGGACAACAACAGTGGACAAGTAACTGTGTTGGACAACAACAGTGGCCACGTAACTGTGTTGGACAACACCAGTGGCCAAGTAACTGTGTTGGACAACAACAGTGGCCAAGTAACTGTGTTGGACAACAACAGTGGCCAAGTAACTGTGTTGGACAACATCAGTGGCCAAGTAACAGTGTTGGACAACAACAGTGGCCAAGTAACTGTGTTGGACAACATCAATGGCCAGGTAACAGTGTTGGACAACAACAGTGGTCAAGTAACAGTGTTGGACAACAACAGTGGTCAAGTAACAGTGTTGGACAGCATCAGTGGTCAAGTAACAGTGTTGGACAGCATCAGTGGTCAAGTAACAGTGTTGGACAGCATCAGTGGCCAAGTAACAGTGTTGGACAACAACAGTGGCCAGGTAACTGTGTTGGACAACAACAGTGGCCAAGTAACTGTGTTGGACAACAACAGTGGCCAAGTAACTGTGTTGGACAACAACAGTGGACAAGTAACTGTGTTGGACAACACCAGTGGCCAAGTAACTGTGTTGGACAACAACAGTGGTCAAGTAACAGTGTTGGACAACAACAGTGGTCAAGTAACAGTGTTGGACAGCATCAGTGGTCAAGTAACAGTGTTGGACAGCATCAGTGGTCAAGTAACAGTGTTGGACAGCATCAGTGGCCAAGTAACAGTGTTGGACAACAACAGTGGTCAAGTAACAGTGTTGGACAGCATCAGTGGCCAAGTAACAGTGTTGGACAGCATCAGTGGCCAAGTAACAGTGTTGGACAGCATCAGTGGCCAAGTAACAGTGTTGGACAGCATCAGTGGCCAAGTAACAGTGTTGGACAGCATCAGTGGCCAAGTAACAGTGTTGGACAGCATCAGTGGCCAAGTAACAGTGTTGGACAACAACAGTGGTCAAGTAACAGCGTTGGACAACAACAGTGGTCAAGTAACAGTGTTGGACAACAACAGTGGTCAAGTAACAGTGTTGGACAACAACAGTGGTCAAGTAACAGTGTTGGACAGCATCAGTGGTCAAGTAACAGTGTTGGACAGCATCAGTGGTCAAGTAACAGTGTTGGACAGCATCAGTGGCCAAGTAACAGTGTTGGACAACAACAGTGGTCAAGTAACAGTGTTGGACAGCATCAGTGGCCAAGTAACAGTGTTGGACAGCATCAGTGGCCAAGTAACAGTGTTGGACAGCATCAGTGGCCAAGTAACAGTGTTGGACAGCATCAGTGGCCAAGTAACAGTGTTGGACAGCATCAGTGGCCGGGTAATAATGATGGTCTGGCTTCAACGTGTCCACGAAGTCACCGAAGACTTGGTTTTAAGTCTCCAGTCATCGTCACTCGTCTGTGGTGTAAACACTCTTACCTTCAGTCATCGTCACTCGTCTGTGGTGTAAACACTCTTACCTTCAGTCAGCGTCACTCGTCTGTGATATAAACATTCTTACCTTCAGTCAGCGTCACTCGTCTGTGATATAAACATTCTTACCTTCAGTCAGCGTCACTAGTCTGTGATATAAACACTCTTACCTTCAGTCATCGTCACTCGTCTGTGGTGTAAACACTCTTACCTTCAGTCAGCGTCACTCGTCTGTGATATAAACATTCTTACCTTCAGTCAGCGTCACTCGTCTGTGATATAAACATTCTTACCTTCAGTCAGCGTCACTCGTCTGTGATATAAACATTCTTACCTTCAGTCAGCGTCACTCGTCTGTGGTGTAAACACTCTTACCTTCAGTCATCGTCACTCGTCTGTGATGTAAACACTCTTACCTTCAGTCAGCGTCACTCGTCTGTGGTGTAAACACTCTTACCTTCAGTCAGCGTCACTCGTCTGTGGTGTAAACACTCTTACCTTCAGTCAGCGTCACTAGTCTGTGATATAAACACTCTTACCTTCAGTCAGCGTCACTAGTCTGTGATATAAACATTCTTACCTTCAGTCAGCGTCACTAGTCTGTGATATAAACACTCTTACCTTCAGTCAGCGTCACTAGTCTGTGATATAAACACTCTTACCTTCAGTCAGCGTCACTAGTCTGTGATATAAACACTCTTACCTTCAGTCAGCGTCACTAGTCTGTGATATAAACACTCTTACCTTCAGTCAGCGTCACTAGTCTGTGATATAAACACTCTTACCTTCAGTCAGCGTCTCTAGTCTGTGATATAAACACTCTTACCTTCAGTCAGCGTCACTAGTCTGTGATATAAACACTCTTACCTTCAGTCAGCGTCACTAGTCTGTGATATAAACACTCTTACCTTCAGTCAGCGTCACTAGTCTGTGATATAAACACTCTTACCTTCAGTCAGCGTCACTAGTCTGTGATATAAACACTCTTACCTTCAGTCAGCGTCACTAGTCTGTGATATAAACACTCTTACCTTCAGTCAGCGTCACTCGTCTGTAGTGTAAACACTTACCAAACACAACTATTCTTAAGTGAATTAAGCGATACATTCAATTTACAAACATAAAAATATACATCCGTCATCACTAACTTAGTTGTTGTACTTGTGTCTATAATTCCTGTTTGATAAAGTGGTGCTGCAGTTCCTGTCTCACTTTGAATTATATATTCCAGTTCCTTAATGCCTTAATGGACTCTATGGTCAGGGACTGGGAGCTGCTCTCACGCCCTCTCAAGTCAACTGATGACTAGTTTTAATATTCTTCCGCATCAGTTGTCTAACTCGTTACCAGGTGCATCAGGTGAAGGGAAACCTTGAACAAAATAGTTTTCATGCCTCGGGAACTGAACCCATCAACTCTTCGGTGTGACCCGCCTGTGAAGACCACTACACCCTAACGATCATTAACGTACGCCAATAACAAAGGAAGTCGAAGGCAAGAACCTGTGAGTGCCTTATGTCGGAAATCCGACGCACAAACTAACATAAGTTACCCATTGAAGAAAAAGAGAGAGGGTTATTCTGTGACGTCATACAACAAGAAGTACATTTATTTAGCTTATCTCTTTTTAAACAACAGTCTAGTGTTTAAACTTAATAAAAAAAATTTTCACTAAGACTTAATATAATTAACTACACCAAAAGTATAGCTTGACTCCCTTGTTACTGTTAAATTAAACTCAGAAGTAGAACCAAAACATTGGAACAAGAACAAGGAAGGAGGCAGCACGTACACCCCAGAAATCATAACAAAACAACTTGAGAGTGCTGCTGCAGAATTGTGATACTAGTCTAGCACGACAGACATTTTACTCTGTCCTAAGAGAACTACCACAGCAATTCTACCAAACCAGGAATGCTTGAGTATCCAACTGCTTTATATTTTGTTTTATTTGGTGCACCATATAATATAGATTAAGTAGCCGGTTACTAGCATGAAAAAACCACAGACACAGTTAGTACCATTTTACTTAACTCTTTACTACATACACAAATATTCATGTCACACCTGTATCTCATAGGTTAATGTGCTTTTACTAATGTTAAACATCCCAAACAGGTAATTGTGAGGGAAGTTACTGAAGCAGACAGTTGGCCCCCAATATCACATTGTTTCATCCTGTTGTTCACCAACCTTACAGGCCTCCAGATAGCCGCCATTACGTGGCACTCTGAGGCGCAGGGCCACACACTAATCTGATGCTACAATTATACAGCCTTAGCAGGCCACAACTACAGTATCAGATAAGGCCCTTTTGTGTTTCATACTGTAGGCATAGTATTAGTGTTGAGAATTAAATTAACTAAAATTATAATAGTAGATTAGACTACCATATGTGGTATGATTTATAACTGATATATTAAAGACTAGGTAAACAATTTGTGGTTTATGAAGGATCCACTTCAAAGTGGTTTATGCCACAAATTGTCACCCCCCCCCCCCCCAACTGTGTGTGATAAGTTCTAGCAGCTGAATTAGAATATACAGTCCACTAACTAAGAACTAACTCTGAAGAAAAATAATAATAATAATGTCAATTAAAAAATAAAATAGGGTAAATATTTAATATTTACAAAAAGAAAAAGAATAAAAACTGCCAGGATTTTCCCACACCGCATGCTACTGACTCTCCTACTTCATCCTGGTAACTTTAACCAAGATTTGAGACGTTAACTATAGTATAATTCAGTTTACAATTTGTCCACTGAAGTTGTGCTTGAAGTTTGCTCATTAAACTCTCAAGTCAACCAGCGTAGAGAACACTGGTGAGCTGAAGGAGATCGTTATCATCATTTGTGTCTCACCACTCATCATCATCATCAAACTTGTAATCTGACATCACTTATAAGAAACATCTCCTACGTCGTCTAGGTTGTAAGTCATTGTTGTGTTTTGAGTCACTGTTGTGTTGTGACTGATTATTGTATTGTGAACCATTGTTGTGTTGTGACTGATTATTGTATTGTGAACCATTGTTGTGTTGTGACTGATTATTGTATTGTGAACCATTGTGGTGTTGTGACTGATTATTGTATTGTGAACCATTGTGGTGTTGTGAACCATTGTGGTGTTGTGAACCATTGTGGTGTTGTGAACCATTGTGGTGTTGTGAACCATTGTGGTGTTGTGAACCATTGTGGTGTTGTGAACCATTGTTGTGTTGTGAACCATTGTTGTGTTGTGAACCATTGTTGTGTTGTGAACCATTGTTGTGTTGTGAACCATTGTGGTGTTGTGAACCATTGTGGTGTTGTGAACCATTGTGGTGTTGTGAACCATTGTGGTGTTGTGAACCATTGTGGTGTTGTGAACCATTGTGGTGTTGTGAACCATTGTGGTGTTGTGAACCATTGTGGTGTTGTGAACCATTGTTGTGTTGTGAACCATTGTGGTGTTGTGAACCATTGTTGTGTTTTTTAACTGTGATCACAAACTGAATTTGTTTCAGTTACTTTAAACAAATTTAGTATGTTAATTGAGCAGTACTTGAGATTGTTTCAATTATGTTTCTCAATATTTATATAATAATATAAAAGTAATAAACGACTAGCGGGCTTTTTTTCCCCCCGCTTAGAACATTTCACACGTGAACCACCATCGTTGCCCCTCTGAGGCCTTGAACGATAAACAGAGTAAAGAAACATTTCAAAGGACTAAAAGAGTTACCCGTCGTTGCCCGGATCTTAATGCCTGTCTCCAGCAACTTCCTCTTTGTCTTTCAAACATTAAGAGGGAAGCAAAGGAGTTGGTTCCCTAGAGGCTGCAGATGTCTCTAACTCCTCCGGCGCCCAGTAGGAACCGAGGATGTGGTGGGCGTTCCTCCTGTGTTCCTGTTCCCCCTTTGGTTCCCTAAATCCATGCTGAGGCGCACGAAGCAACCACTTTCGGGGTATTGTTGTTGCAATGAGCTTAGAACTCAGGTCTCTAAGAGACTTCCTTTCACTCTCTTCCCATGGAACAAGAATATATATATATATATATATATATATATATATATATATATATATATATATATATATATATATATATATATATATATATATATATATATATATATATATATATATATAACTGAAAACTCACACCCCAGAAGTGACTCGAACCCATACTCCCAGAAGCAACGCAACTGGTATGTACAAGACGCCTTAATCCACTTGACCATCACGACCGGACATAATGAGGTGATAGCCGAGGCTATATGAACCACCCCACCGCCGGCACTCGGATAGTTATCTTGGGCATAGCATTTTACCAAATCACCTCATTCTTTGGGGCACACGTGAGGAACACAAATGCGAACAAGCCTGAATGGTCCCCAGGACATATGCAACTGAAAACTCACACCCCAGAAGTGACTCGAACCCATACTCCCAGAAGCAACGCAACTGGTATGTACAAGACGCCTTAATCCACTTGACCATCACGACCGGACATAATGAGGTGATAGCCGAGGCTATATGAACCACCCCACCGCCGGCACTCGGATAGTTATCTTGGGCATAGCATTTTACCAAATCACCTCATTCTTTGGGGCACACGTGAGGAACACAAATGCGAACAAGCCTGAATGGTCCCCAGGACATATGCAACTGAAAACTCACACCCCAGAAGTGACTCGAACCCATACTCCCAGAAGCAACGCAACTGGTATGTACAAGACGCCTTAATCCACTTGACCATCACGACCGGACATAATGAGGTGATAGCCGAGGCTATATGAACCACCCCACCGCCGGCACTCGGATAGTTATCTTGGGCATAGCATTTTACCAAATCACCTCATTCTTTGGGGCACACGTGAGGAACACAAATGCGAACAAGCCTGAATGGTCCCCAGGACATATGCAACTGAAAACTCACACCCCAGAAGTGACTCGAACCCATACTCCCAGAAGCAACGCAACTAGTATGTACAAGACGCCTTAATCCACTTGACCATCACGACCGGACATAATGAGGTGATAGCCGAGGCTATATGAACCACCCCACCGCTGGCACTCGGATAGTTATCTTGGGCATAGCATTTTACCAAATCACCTCATTCTTTGGGGCACTCGTGAGGAACACAAATGCGAACAAGCCTGAATGGTCCCCAGGACATATGCAACTGAAAACTCACACCCCAGAAGTGACTCGAACCCATATTCCCAGAAGCAACGCAACTGGTATGTACAAGACGCCTTAATCCACTTGACCATCACGACCGGACATAATGAGGTGATAGCCGAGGCTATATGAACCACCCCACCGCCGGCACTCGGATAGTTATCTTGGGCATAGCATTTTACCAAATCACCTCATTCTTTGGGGCACACGTGAGGAACACAAATGCGAACAAGCCTGAATGGTCCCCAGGACATATGCAACTGAAAACTCACACCCCAGAAGTGACTCGAACCCATACTCCCAGAAGCAACGCAACTGGTATGTACAAGACGCCTTAATCCACTTGACCATCACGACCGGACATAATGAGGTGATAGCCGAGGCTATATGAACCACCCCACCGCCGGCACTCGGATAGTTATCTTGGGCATAGCATTTTACCAAAACACCTCATTCTTTGGGGCACACGTGAGGAACACAAATGCGAACAAGCCTGAATGGTCCCCAGGACATATGCAACTGAAAACTCACACCCCAGAAGTGACTCGAACCCATACTCCCAGAAGCAACGCAACTGGTATGTACAAGACGCCTTAATCCACTTGACCATCACGACCGGACATAATGAGGTGATAGCCGAGGCTATATGAACCACCCCACCGCCGGCACTCGGATGGTTATCTTGGGCATAGCATTTTACCAAATCACCTCATTCTTTGGGGCACACGTGAGGAACACAAATGCGAACAAGCCTGAATGGTCCCCAGGACATATGCAACTGAAAACTCACACCCCAGAAGTGACTCGAACCCATACTCCCAGAAGCAACGCAACTGGTATGTACAAGACGCCTTAATCCACTTGACCATCACGACCGGACATAATGAGGTGATAGCCGAGGCTATATGAACCACCCCACCGCCGGCACTCGGATAGTTATCTTGGGCATAGCATTTTACCAAATCACCTCATTCTTTGGGGCACACGTGAGGAACACAAATGCGAACAAGCCTGAATGGTCCCCAGGACATATGCAACTGAAAACTCACACCCCAGAAGTGACTCGAACCCATACTCCCAGAAGCAACGCAACTGGTATGTACAAGACGCCTTAATCCACTTGACCATCACGACCGGACATAATGAGGTGATAGCCGAGGCTATATGAACCACCCCACCGCCGGCACTCGGATAGTTATCTTGGGCATAGCATTTTACCAAATCACCTCATTCTTTGGGGCACACGTGAGGAACACAAATGCGAACAAGCCTGAATGGTCCCCAGGACATATGCAACTGAAAACTCACACCCCAGAAGTGACTCGAACCCATACTCCCAGAAGCAACGCAACTGGTATGTACAAGACGCCTTAATCCACTTGACCATCACGACCGGACATAATGAGGTGATAGCCGAGGCTATATGAACCACCCCACCGCCGGCACTCGGATAGTTATCTTGGGCATAGCATTTTACCAAATCACCTCATTCTTTGGGGCACACGTGAGGAACACAAATGCGAACAAGCCTGAATGGTCCCCAGGACATATGCAACTGAAAACTCACACCCCAGAAGTGACTCGAACCCATACTCCCAGAAGCAACGCAACTGGTATGTACAAGACGCCTTAATCCACTTGACCATCACGACCGGACATAATGAGGTGATAGCCGAGGCTATATGAACCACCCCACCGCCGGCACTCGGATAGTTATCTTGGGCATAGCATTTTACCAAATCACCTCATTCTTTGGGGCACACGTGAGGAACACAAATGCGAACAAGCCTGAATGGTCCCCAGGACATATGCAACTGAAAACTCACACCCCAGAAGAGACTCGAACCCATACTCCCAGAAGCAACGCAACTGGTATGTACAAGACGCCTTAATCCACTTGACCATCACGACCGGACATAATGAGGTGATAGCCGAGGCTATATGAACCACCCCACCGCCGGCACTCGGATAGTTATCTTGGGCATAGCATTTTACCAAATCACCTCATTCTTTGGGGCACACGTGAGGAACACAAATGCGAACAAGCCTGAATGGTCCCCAGGACATATGCAACTGAAAACTCACACCCCAGAAGTGACTCGAACCCATACTCCCAGAAGCAACGCAACTGGTATGTACAAGACGCCTTAATCCACTTGACCATCACGACCGGACATAATGAGGTGATAGCCGAGGCTATATGAACCACCCCACCGCCGGCACTCGGATAGTTATCTTGGGCATAGCATTTTACCAAATCACCTCATTCTTTGGGGCACACGTGAGGAACACAAATGCGAACAAGCCTGAATGGTCCCCAGGACATATGCAACTGAAAACTCACACCCCAGAAGTGACTCGAACCCATACTCCCAGAAGCAACGCAACTGGTATGTACAAGACGCCTTAATCCACTTGACCATCACGACCGGACATAATGAGGTGATAGCCGAGGCTATATGAACCACCCCACCGCCGGCACTCGGATAGTTATCTTGGGCATAGCATTTTACCAAATCACCTCATTCTTTGGGGCACACGTGAGGAACACAAATGCGAACAAGCCTGAATGGTCCCCAGGACATATGCAACTGAAAACTCACACCCCAGAAGTGACTCGAACCCATACTCCCAGAAGCAACGCAACTGGTATGTACAAGACGCCTTAATCCACTTGACCATCACGACCGGACATAATGAGGTGATAGCCGAGGCTATATGAACCACCCCACCGCCGGCACTCGGATAGTTATCTTGGGCATAGCATTTTACCAAATCACCTCATTCTTTGGGGAACACGTGAGGAACACAAATGCGAACAAGCCTGAATGGTCCCCAGGACATATGCAACTGAAAACTCACACCCCAGAAGTGACTCGAACCCATACTCCCAGAAGCAACGCAACTGGTATGTACAAGACGCCTTAATCCACTTGACCATCACGACCGGACATAATGAGGTGATAGCCGAGGCTATATGAACCACCCCACCGCCGGCACTCGGATAGTTATCTTGGGCATAGCATTTTACCAAATCACCTCATTCTTTGGGGCACACGTGAGGAACACAAATGCGAACAAGCCTGAATGGTCCCCAGGACATATGCAACTGAAAACTCACACCCCAGAAGTGACTCGAACCCATACTCCCAGAAGCAACGCAACTGGTATGTACAAGACGCCTTAATCCACTTGACCATCACGACCGGACATAATGAGGTGATAGCCGAGGCTATATGAACCACCCCACCGCCGGCACTCGGATAGTTATCTTGGGCATAGCATTTTACCAAATCACCTCATTCTTTGGGGCACACGTGAGGAACACAAATGCGAACAAGCCTGAATGGTCCCCAGGACATATGCAACTGAAAACTCACACCCCAGAAGTGACTCGAACCCATACTCCCAGAAGCAACGCAACTGGTATGTACAAGACGCCTTAATCCACTTGACCATCACGACCGGACATAATGAGGTGATAGCCGAGGCTATATGAACCACCCCACCGCCGGCACTCGGATAGTTATCTTGGGCATAGCATTTTACCAAATCACCTCATTCTTTGGGGCACACGTGAGGAACACAAATGCGAACAAGCCTGAATGGTCCCCAGGACATATGCAACTGAAAACTCACACCCCAGAAGTGACTCGAACCCATACTCCCAGAAGCAACGCAACTGGTATGTACAAGACGCCTTAATCCACTTGACCATCACGACCGGACATAATGAGGTGATAGCCGAGGCTATATGAACCACCCCACCGCCGGCACTCGGATAGTTATCTTGGGCATAGCATTTTACCAAATCACCTCATTCTTTGGGGCACACGTGAGGAACACAAATGCGAACAAGCCTGAATGGTCCCCAGGACATATGCAACTGAAAACTCACACCCCAGAAGAGACTCGAACCCATACTCCCAGAAGCAACGCAACTGGTATGTACAAGACGCCTTAATCCACTTGACCATCACGACCGGACATAATGAGGTGATAGCCGAGGCTATATGAACCACCCCACCGCCGGCACTCGGATAGTTATCTTGGGCATAGCATTTTACCAAATCACCTCATTCTTTGGGGCACACGTGAGGAACACAAATGCGAACAAGCCTGAATGGTCCCCAGGACATATGCAACTGAAAACTCACACCCCAGAAGTGACTCGAACCCATACTCCCAGAAGCAACGCAACTGGTATGTACAAGACGCCTTAATCCACTTGACCATCACGACCGGACATAATGAGGTGATAGCCGAGGCTATATGAACCACCCCACCGCCGGCACTCGGATAGTTATCTTGGGCATAGCATTTTACCAAATCACCTCATTCTTTGGGGCACACGTGAGGAACACAAATGCGAACAAGCCTGAATGGTCCCCAGGACATATGCAACTGAAAACTCACACCCCAGAAGTGACTCGAACCCATACTCCCAGAAGCAACGCAACTGGTATGTACAAGACGCCTTAATCCACTTGACCATCACGACCGGACATAATGAGGTGATAGCCGAGGCTATATGAACCACCCCACCGCCGGCACTCGGATAGTTATCTTGGGCATAGCATTTTACCAAATCACCTCATTCTTTGGGGCACACGTGAGGAACACAAATGCGAACAAGCCTGAATGGTCCCCAGGACATATGCAACTGAAAACTCACACCCCAGAAGTGACTCGAACCCATACTCCCAGAAGCAACGCAACTGGTATGTACAAGACGCCTTAATCCACTTGACCATCACGACCGGACATAATGAGGTGATAGCCGAGGCTATATGAACCACCCCACCGCCGGCACTCGGATAGTTATCTTGGGCATAGCATTTTACCAAATCACCTCATTCTTTGGGGAACACGTGAGGAACACAAATGCGAACAAGCCTGAATGGTCCCCAGGACATATGCAACTGAAAACTCACACCCCAGAAGTGACTCGAACCCATACTCCCAGAAGCAACGCAACTGGTATGTACAAGACGCCTTAATCCACTTGACCATCACGACCGGACATAATGAGGTGATAGCCGAGGCTATATGAACCACCCCACCGCCGGCACTCGGATAGTTATCTTGGGCATAGCATTTTACCAAATCACCTCATTCTTTGGGGCACACGTGAGGAACACAAATGCGAACAAGCCTGAATGGTCCCCAGGACATATGCAACTGAAAACTCACACCCCAGAAGTGACTCGAACCCATACTCCCAGAAGCAACGCAACTGGTATGTACAAGACGCCTTAATCCACTTGACCATCACGACCGGACATAATGAGGTGATAGCCGAGGCTATATGAACCACCCCACCGCCGGCACTCGGATAGTTATCTTGGGCATAGCATTTTACCAAATCACCTCATTCTTTGGGGCACACGTGAGGAACACAAATGCGAACAAGCCTGAATGGTCCCCAGGACATATGCAACTGAAAACTCACACCCCAGAAGTGACTCGAACCCATACTCCCAGAAGCAACGCAACTGGTATGTACAAGACGCCTTAATCCACTTGACCATCACGACCGGACATAATGAGGTGATAGCCGAGGCTATATGAACCACCCCACCGCCGGCACTCGGATAGTTATCTTGGGCATAGCATTTTACCAAATCACCTCATTCTTTGGGGCACACGTGAGGAACACAAATGCGAACAAGCCTGAATGGTCCCCAGGACACAGGGAGTATGGGTTCGAGTCACTTCTGGGGTGTGAGTTTTCAGTTGCATATGTCCTGGGGACCATTCAGGCTTGTTCGCATTTGTGTTCCTCACGTGTGCCCCAAAGAATGAGGTGATTTGGTAAAATGCTATGCCCAAGATAACTATCCGAGTGCCGGCGGTGGGGTGGTTCATATAGCCTCGGCTATCACCTCATTATGTCCGGTCGTGATGGTCAAGTGGATTAAGGCGTCTTGTACATACCAGTTGCGTTGCTTCTGGGAGTATGGGTTCGAGTCACTTCTGGGGTGTGAGTTTTCAGTTGCATATGTCCTGGGGACCATTCAGGCTTGTTCGCATTTGTGTTCCTCACGTGTGCCCCAAAGAATGAGGTGATTTGGTAAAATGCTATGCCCAAGATAACTATCCGAGTGCCGGCGGTGGGGTGGTTCATATAGCCTCGGCTATCACCTCATTATGTCCGGTCGTGATGGTCAAGTGGATTAAGGCGTCTTGTACATACCAGTTGCGTTGCTTCTGGGAGTATGGGTTCGAGTCACTTCTGGGGTGTGAGTTTTCAGTTGCATATGTCCTGGGGACCATTCAGGCTTGTTCGCATTTGTGTTCCTCACGTGTGCCCCAAAGAATGAGGTGATTTGGTAAAATGCTATGCCCAAGATAACTATCCGAGTGCCGGCGGTGGGGTGGTTCATATAGCCTCGGCTATCACCTCATTATGTCCGGTCGTGATGGTCAAGTGGATTAAGGCGTCTTGTACATACCAGTTGCGTTGCTTCTGGGAGTATGGGTTCGAGTCACTTCTGGGGTGTGAGTTTTCAGTTGCATATGTCCTGGGGACCATTCAGGCTTGTTCGCATTTGTGTTCCTCACGTGTGCCCCAAAGAATGAGGTGATTTGGTAAAATGCTATGCCCAAGATAACTATCCGAGTGCCGGCGGTGGGGTGGTTCATATAGCCTCGGCTATCACCTCATTATGTCCGGTCGTGATGGTCAAGTGGATTAAGGCGTCTTGTACATACCAGTTGCGTTGCTTCTGGGAGTATGGGTTCGAGTCACTTCTGGGGTGTGAGTTTTCAGTTGCATATGTCCTGGGGACCATTCAGGCTTGTTCGCATTTGTGTTCCTCACGTGTGCCCCAAAGAATGAGGTGATTTGGTAAAATGCTATGCCCAAGATAACTATCCGAGTGCCGGCGGTGGGGTGGTTCATATAGCCTCGGCTATCACCTCATTATGTCCGGTCGTGATGGTCAAGTGGATTAAGGCGTCTTGTACATACCAGTTGCGTTGCTTCTGGGAGTATGGGTTCGAGTCACTTCTGGGGTGTGAGTTTTCAGTTGCATATGTCCTGGGGACCATTCAGGCTTGTTCGCATTTGTGTTCCTCACGTGTGCCCCAAAGAATGAGGTGATTTGGTAAAATGCTATGCCCAAGAAAACTATCCGAGTGCCGGCGGTGGGGTGGTTCATATAGCCTCGGCTATCACCTCATTATGTCCGGTCGTGATGGTCAAGTGGATTAAGGCGTCTTGTACATACCAGTTGCGTTGCTTCTGGGAGTATGGGTTCGAGTCACTTCTGGGGTGTGAGTTTTCAGTTGCATATGTCCTGGGGACCATTCAGGCTTGTTCGCAT
>NW_025553139.1:0-22056 GCF_020424385.1 Procambarus clarkii | reverse complement strand
TAATAGTATTAGTACTGGTATTAGTATTAGTACTGGTATTGCAAGTACTTGTTACTTAGTAACAAGAAACCGGGTGTTGTTCTTCAGCTATATCTTGCTCTGGTTATTTCCTATTTAGATTATGCAGTTCAGTTTTGGTCGCTGTACAATAGAATGGATAGAAATTCACTTGAACGTGTCCTGCGTAGGATGGCTTAGTTAATTCCCCAAATTAGAAATCTTATGTACTTATGTACGTTGGTTGGACATGTATACGAGTGGGATTTGCTGGCTATAGATAGGAGCTGCCTCGCATGGGCCAATAGGCCTTCTGCAGTTACGCAGTTACCTTTGTTCTTATGTTCTTAAGTAGGATCTTTTGATTGTAGACATATACATGAATGAGATTGGGTGATTATAAATATGAGCTGCCTCGTATTGGCCAATTGGCCTTCTGCAGTTACCTTCATTATGTTCTTACATTTTCTATAAAGGTAAAGATTTAGGGGTGACATGATTGAAGTGTTTTTGGTTACGTGAGGTGCTCTTGAGGTGTCAATGTGTATATAAGGTGCATTACGATGGCATTTATTTCAATAGAGATCAGTGAACGCAAGACGCATTGACCTGCTTTGCTGCCTGGCCTCTAACGTTTGATTCTTGTGATGGATGTCAGCGATGAAAACACGACCGTCGTCAGTGGGCACAATATTGGGCCCTTTCGTTTGCCAGCAGCTACTGACGATAGGTCGGAGAAAGCCTGTGGCTTAGATTATCACCAGCAAAGGCTGTTATCTCCCTTACGCTACTGTTAGAACTGATATGAGTGGGGCTTCTATGGGGTACTGGTACTATTCAGGGGTAAAGGTAGTTAGAAGACAAGAGTATCAAATATGGGAGAGCTAAAAGGCCCGGCCCCCAAAATAAACTATCCACAGTAGTAATAACTTGCTACAAGACCATATATGTTAGTCTAAGGGTTGATCACTGCGCTCCCACCTTGGAAGAAGAGATACTCTGTAATTCATGTACTTATTTATTAACCCCTTAACAACCCCCCATATACACTCACACCAATAACAATAATAATAATAACTTTACCACACTATCTTACGTTAAAAGCCTTGGTCCACTTAGACAGGATACAAGGTTTACACTAATAACAAGCTAGGGTAAAGTACTACTGGATAAGCACTGAAGCTGGAAACAGCTTAGGGTAGTGAGACCATGTGGTACCCTAATACAAAACACAACACTTAGGGTAAACAAAACACTGGCAAATACTAACCCCAGGTCTCACCAATAGTTACTACCAGAGTAGGCACACTCACTAATGCCCCGTACTTAGTTTAAGGATACAGGAACTTCAGGTAAGGGAATAAGTAAGAGGAGAAGGGAGAAGAGTAGGGATACAGCCACAGAGTAGGTCTTATCCGCACACACCAGCCACAGAGAAGAGCGAGCTAGCCACCAGCTGCCTCCCTCATCGTGGTGCCGGGAGGAGCCTAATTGATCGTGCAGCTAAACACATTAAAGATCTTCCCCTATGCAACGTATTGTTACTTTATGAATGATTAGAAAGTATTAGTAAGCAATGTTGGTGCCTATGTTATTATTTAATAATCAACCTAGCTCAGTCTTTAAATGCTCTTTGAGAAACAATAATAGTCTTACGTCTGGCAGGGAAGATACAAACAATTTCCATTCGAAATGCGCCAACTGTACGACTTAGGAAGTTTAATAGCTCAATTTTGACCTCTGGTTTCCACTGGAGAACCCAGGGTCGTAACACTCCTCCCCCCTTCAGAGAAAAAAAAAATGTGACTACTAGAATAGTAGTCATATTTTTTTTGTAAGAGTATACAGAGAACAAAAAGAAAAACATGACAAAAACAAAAAGTCAATCAAAAGCAATTTCTCTGCAAAAAAAAAAAAATACAAAGGAGTTCTCTGAAAGAAAAAAAAAAAACATACACAACAAAAATAAAAGAACAGGGAAGTAAATAAATTGGACACGGAATATTTAATGTCACAGGAGAACCTAAAAAAAAAATAACTAAAGCATGACAGTTGGTAAATGGCTTTCTGTGGCTCAGATGAACGTTATTCAGGCAACCGGGACAGAGCGTCGGCTATCACGTTGAGTCTGCCCGGTAGGTGGGTAATGGAAAGATTGAAGTCCTGTAGGTACAACGCCTACCTGAGGATGCGTTTATTCTTACCCTTCATCTGAGTCAGGAAGACTAGTGGGTTATGGGCCGTGTACACTTCCACTATATTACCTGCGAGGTAAACTTCGAACTTTTTACATGTTAATACTAGCGCCAACGCCTCTTTTTCTACCACTGAATAATTGCGTTGCGCCTTGTCGAATTTCACAGAGTAATAATATACTGGGTGTTCCACCTGATCATCCCCAGTTTGCAACAACACTGCACCAGCACCCGAGTCAGATGCGTCAACATGAATTTTAAACGGTCGGTCGAACCTTGGACTAGCAAGCACTGGGGCGGAAGCTAAGATCAATTTCAAATTTTTAAATGCCTCTGCACAGTCTGATGACCACTTAAATTTAACGGCTTTCCGCAACAAGTCTGTGAGAGGAGTGGCAACACTGGAAAAGTTCTGACAAAAACGTCGATAGTACGCACACATACCGATAAATCTTTGAACGTCCTTTTTAGACTTTAGTACTGGATACTCCAGAATGGCACTGATTTTATCTTGCCGAGGTAACACTTTTCCTTGGCCCACTTCGTAACCGAGGTACGTCACTGTGCCTTGGCCAAAATGACACTTTTTAGCATTTAAGGTAAGATTTGCCCTTTTCAAGATGGCAAACAACTGGCGTAACCTAGCTATGTGGTCAGCCCAATTACTGTCAAACAGCACGATATCATCTAAATACGCCCGACAATTTGGCACCTTAGCGAGTAGAGAGTTCATGAGTCTCTGGAACGTGGCAGGGGCATTACGCAAGCCGAACGGTAACACTTGATACTCAAAAACACCCTCGGGTGTCACGAACGCGGTGAGCTGTTTAGCACGTTCAGTGAGTGGGATTTGATAATACCCCCTCGAGAGGTCGAATTTCGAAACGTACTTGGCATTTCCCAACTCGTCAATGCAGTCCTCGAGGAGGGGCAGCGGATAGGCATCCACAATGGTCACCTTGTTGAGCTGCCGATAGTCGGTGCATAATCGCCAGGAGCCGTCTGGTTTGGGGACCAAAAGGCAGGGCGAGCACCAAGAGCCCTGGCTCGGCCGGATGAGGCCGTGCTGGAGCAAGAAGTCGACCTCCTTCCGTACGATGGCCTTCTTTTCTGGACTCATCCGATAGGGTTGAAGGCGAATGGGAGTGTAGTCCGTCAACTCGACATCATGGCAAATGGCATCAGTCTGGGTCGGGACCTCCCCGAACAGACTGGAGAATTCATCAACCAACGACTGCACCTCTTCACGTTGGGCCATCTGCAAATGGGACAGTTCCTCCACAGCATTCACAGAACAAGAATTATTGAAAATGAGATTAGTTGGGTCCCCAGAACAATCATCCCCTCTCTCACTGGAAATGGAAACATTGGTTAGTGCAATGGGCCTGGGGCCCTGGAACTTCTTCAGTCGATTTACATGTATGAGCATTACCTGGTTACGTTTGTCAGAGTGCCTCACTTTGTACGTGAGGTCCCCAGTCTTTTCTGTCACAATGTAGGGGCCTTCGTACTTGTGGGACATAGTGTTCCCTAGTCGAGGCTTTAATACCAGGACAGGGTCGCCAGGCTGAAATACCCGTAACTTAGATTTAGCATCGTTACGTTCTTTCATCTTTTCTTGGGCCTTGCCAAGATACTTAAATGCAGCCGCCTTGCAGTCCTTGAGTCTCTGGTGGTGTTGCGCAAAGAAAGCCGAACCTTCGGATAACGTTACGTTCCCTAACAGATTCTCCTGTAACATTTGCAAGGGTCCACGAACTTTATGGCCAAAGACTAACTCAAAAGGAGAACAGCCCAGTGAACTTTGTAATCCCTCTCTAGCCGCAAACAAAACATACGGTAAATTCTCATCCCAGAAGGTGTGGGAACTCTCGCACGATGTCTTCAACATCTGCTTCAGAGTTAGATGGAAACGTTCAATTACCCCCTGACTCTGTGGATGGTATGGGCTGGAAACCTTATGAGTTATTCCATGTTCCTTACAAAATTGCTCGAAAACATCAGACTTAAAATTAGTACCATTGTCAGTTTGCACGACCCGAGGCAGTCCAAAAGTGGAAAAAATTGCAACATACGAGCAACAACAGTTTTTGCTCGGATGTTCCTTACAGCAAAAGCCTCTGGGTAACGAGTAGTGATACACATCATCGTGATTAGGTAAGTATTACCAGACTTAGTTCTAGGTAATGGTCCAACACAGTCCATTACCACATGAGAAAATGGTTCCTCCGGCACGACAATAGGCCTTAGAGGAGCTTTAGGTGGAGTCTGGTTTGGTTTCCCAACCAGTTGACAAACAATACACGCATTACAAAATTTTGCCACATCGCTTTTCAGCTTGGGCCAGAAAAAATACTTTAAAATTTTGTGATACGTAATATTAATACCTTGATGTCCCCCCAGAGGATCATCATGAGCAGCTGCCAAAACTCTTTCTCTATAGCAGGTCGGCAACATAACCTGGTGGACTACCTCCCACTCATTTGACAAGGGAGCACTCTGTGGTCTCCATTTTCTCATCAAAATCCGATCATTGTAGTAGTACCCAGTTGCTGCGTCTACAATTTCCTCCATAGAGACGGCTGTTTCATGACAATCTGCAAGAGTGGGGTCAGCTTTCTGTAACTCACTCAAGGAGGCATCTAGGCCTTGGTCAGATGCCATTGGCCGAGGCTCAACAGTGTTCTCCACCTCCCCACTACTCTCTGTAGGTGGCGGTGGCAGGCTCTCCACAATGTCCTCGGCCACGTCATCGAGTCGGGCCATGAATGTGTCCGCGAGGTCCACTTGGTTTTCACCACTCGGAAAGCTCCTCGTGACCTCGGGATTTACCACCTTGGCAAGCACAGGGCTGCCCTTACATTTAAGTCCCATAGACCTGGTCACCGCGCACGCAGGGTACACAACATTATCCTCTGCGGCGGGTGGATCCAGGCATACCTTAGGGGTAGGCAACATAATAGGCAGTCTGGAGTCCCCTACCTTATCCCCTGCTAAATCATTACCAACTATTACATCAACATTAGGGAAAGGTAGGTATGAAGTGACTCCGACTGTACAAACACCCTTGTGGAAATCAGATTCCAGGGTAACCTTATGGAGGGGTACTGCCCGAGTATCACTAGTGACACCCTCGACCAGTACCACCTCTCCAGTGTCGAGAGTGTTGGCACCTTGCAACGCACTCTCTAAAATTAAAGTCTGGATGGCACCGGTGTCTCGGAAGATCACCACGTCCTTCCAGGAAGAACCCTCAGACAAAAGTAGTCTCCCTTTCGATAAGAATGGGGTAAGCAAGTCCAACCACTGTGGGTTGGAGGTCTTACTCCCTAACCCTTCCGAAGGCCTCAAGCCCTGTGTCACAACTAGAGCATTGGGTCTTTTTTCAGGGTGCAATTGCCAACAACGGCTAATAGTGTGGTTTGGACGATTACAGTGACCACAAAAACGTCGGGGAGAAGAGACATTACTAACAGAATTACCCTTCGGTTCACCTTTAGGTGCCGTTGGGCTAGACACTTTAACAGGGTTAGTTATGTCTGAAACAGAAGGTGCATTAGGTAAAGGGTTAGAATGAGCTGGTCTGGACTGGCTGTGGGTATAAGGTTTGCTACTCTGTGGGGTATAATTATTTTTATTGGGCCTTTTGCCCGCCAATTGGTAGTTTTCTGCCAACTTGGCCAAATCCCCTATTTTAGAATTTAACTCTATCCTTCCTTTAATGTACTGTGATACGTTCTCTGGCATAACATCTATAAAATGCTCCATTAAAATTAAGTTCCTGAGAGCCTCGTATGTTTCGGCTTTCGCCGAGCGAATCCATCTATCAAATAATCGAATTTGATCATTCACAAATTCAGTGAGCGGTTGGTTGTGAGTAGGCCTAAGGTTACGATAAACTTGGCGGTGAGCTTCAGGAGTAATTTCATATGCCCGCAAAATACATTCCCTGACTTTATCATATTCGAAACACTCGTCGTCAGGCATGTTTATAAAAATATCTTGTGCTTTACCCCTAAGTCTTCCCTGTAGGATTTTCACCCACTCTTCCTTTGGCCAGTTCATGGACGTGGCCACTCTCTGAAAATGGTTGAAAAACCTTTCAGGGTCAGACTCGGAAAATTCAGGCAAATTATGCTTTTTCTCATAATGCCTGGGGTTTGAATCCCCGGCAGGTGGAGGTCCAGTGGCATTCGCTCTAATTCTAGCCTCCTCGGTTTTGAGTTTTTGCTCCTCTAATTTTATTTTTGCTAACTCTAAAGCTAATTCACTTTCCCTATGAGTTGCACTTTCTGCTTGGCTAGGCTGGCATAAAGGTGTATCACTTGCCAATAGTTGTTCATCAATACAATGTTGTAATATTTCATTCACCAAAGTCCACTTTTTATCTGCGACATTTAATTCTAGGCCAAATTCCTGGCCTAACAATACTAAATTAGACTTTTTAAGTTTCTTTATCTCTACCACTGAAGGCTCCCTTGCCAGGTTCTGCATTTCAGAAGACATCACTAATAATTTTAGCTCCCAGCCAAAGAAAAAATTAAAATAAAAAATTGGACCATGAATGTGTCCGCGAGGTCCACTTGGTTTTCACCACTCGGAAAGCTCCTCGTGACCTCGGGATTTACCACCTTGGCAAGCACAGGGCTGCCCTTACATTTAAGTCCCATAGACCTGGTCACCGCGCACGCAGGGTACACAACATTATCCTCTGCGGCGGGTGGATCCAGGCATACCTTAGGGGTAGGCAACATAATAGGCAGTCTGGAGTCCCCTACCTTATCCCCTGCTAAATCATTACCAACTATTACATCAACATTAGGGAAAGGTAGGTATGAAGTGACTCCGACTGTACAAACACCCTTGTGGAAATCAGATTCCAGGGTAACCTTATGGAGGGGTACTGCCCGAGTATCACTAGTGACACCCTCGACCAGTACCACCTCTCCAGTGTCGAGAGTGTTGGCACCTTGCAACGCACTCTCTAAAATTAAAGTCTGGATGGCACCGGTGTCTCGGAAGATCACCACGTCCTTCCAGGAAGAACCCTCAGACAAAAGTAGTCTCCCTTTCGATAAGAATGGGGTAAGCAAGTCCAACCACTGTGGGTTGGAGGTCTTACTCCCTAACCCTTCCGAAGGCCTCAAGCCCTGTGTCACAACTAGAGCATTGGGTCTTTTTTCAGGGTGCAATTGCCAACAACGGCTAATAGTGTGGTTTGGACGATTACAGTGACCACAAAAACGTCGGGGAGAAGAGACATTACTAACAGAATTACCCTTCGGTTCACCTTTAGGTGCCGTTGGGCTAGACACTTTAACAGGGTTAGTTATGTCTGAAACAGAAGATGCATTAGGTAAAGGGTTAGAATGAGCTGGTCTGGACTGGCTGTGGGTATAAGGTTTGCTACTCTGTGGGGTATAATTATTTTTATTGGGCCTTTTGCCCGCCAATTGGTAGATTTCTGCCAACTTGGCCAAATCCCCTATTTTAGAATTTAACTCTATCCTTCCTTTAATGTACTGTGATAAGTTCTCTGGCATAACATCTATAAAATGCTCCATTAAAATTAAGTTCCTGAGAGCCTCGTATGTTTCGGCTTTCACCGAGCGAATCCATCTATCAAATAATCGAATTTGATCATTCACAAATTCAGTGAGCGGTTGGTTGTGAGTAGGCCTAAGGTTACGATAAACTTGGCGGTGAGCTTCAGGAGTAATTTCATATGCCCGCAAAATACATTCCCTGACTTTATCATATTCGAAACACTCGTCGTCAGGCATGTTTATAAAAATATCTTGTGCTTTACCCCTAAGTCTTCCCTGTAGGATTTTCACCCACTCTTCCTTTGGCCAGTTCATGGACGTGGCCACTCTCTGAAAATGGTTGAAAAACCTTTCAGGGTCAGACTCGGAAAATTCAGGCAAATTATGCTTTTTCTCATAATGCCTGGGGTTTGAATCCCCGGCAGGTGGAGGTCCAGTGGCATTCGCTCTAATTCTAGCCTCCTCGGTTTTGAGTTTTTGCTCCTCTAATTTTATTTTTGCTAACTCTAAAGCTAATTCACTTTCCCTATGAGTTGCACTTTCTGCTTGGCTAGGCTGGCATAAAGGTGTATCACTTGCCAATAGTTGTTCATCAATACAATGTTGTAATATTTCATTCACCAAAGTCCACTTTTTATCTGCGACATTTAATTCTAGGCCAAATTCCTGGCCTAACAATACTAAATTAGACTTTTTAAGTTTCTTTATCTCTACCACTGAAGGCTCCCTTGCCAGGTTCTGCATTTCAGAAGACATCACTAATAATTTTAGCTCCCAGCCAAAGAAAAAATTAAAATATAAAAATTGGAAAAAAAAAAACAAAAATTTGCACGGCCCCTAACACAAGGCCACACTAACCTTAATCGTGAAGGGATCCAGCTGGGTGTCCAGTCAGTGCAAGAATGTCCTTTGCTAGATGAGCTGGACCCTAGGCTAGCACACAACCGTTCTGCGGAAATAAAAAAATTTAATTTTGGCACTCAAGAATCTAATTTTTTACACTTATAATGTTCATCCCGGACTTGCCAACCACTTGTTACAACTGATATGAGTGGGGCTTCTATGGGGTACTGGTACTATTCAGGGGTAAAGGTAGTTAGAAGACAAGAGTATCAAATATGGGAGAGCTAAAAGGCCCGGCCCCCAAAATAAACTATCCACAGTAGTAATAACTTGCTACAAGACCATATATGTTAGTCTAAGGGTTGATCACTGCGCTCCCACCTTGGAAGAAGAGATACTCTGTAATTCATGTACTTATTTATTAACCCCTTAACAACCCCCATATACACTCACACCAATAACAATAATAATAATAACTTTAGCTACCATCCATACTGGCGGTCGTTAAGCATGTGGAAGTCTCGTTACCAAAGTAGGTGCCTTTGGAAACAGCCAATAATATGCACGGATGCTGAGTATGCTAAACCGAAAGTTGGTGTCAACTCTGCTCTCCAGAGGGATGCTGCCGAAAACAACGTTCGTAAATTGTACCATTCTTCTGATGAAGAAAACCACATTACGGTTGATGGTGACAGTAAATCGGAAATTATTGTAATTTACCAGGACACTCTTAGCGCTGATTCGCTGAACATTGATACTGGTTATGAGGCTGACGATGATATCACTGATGACGAAGTCACAATGTGTAACGATGACCCTCTTGATTTTGCTTCACAGAACAGTGATACTAATGAGGAGGCTGAGAGTGGTGAATTCACAATGTTTCCTCTCTGCTCACGGAAGCTGAATGAAGAGAGGAGTGCAAACATCGTCCAAAAGATCGAGGACTTTCTCAGGTTGATGAGGGTCAATAATCAACTAAACATGTAATATCAAAATAAATGTTACTTTACTTATTGTTTGTTTGTATTACTCTCAAAATTATAAATCTTAGAAATTTTACTTTTTGTGAAAACTGTTAACAACACAAAACCCATAATTGAACATTATCTATAACAAGCAGGTAAGAATTGCCTTATAATAAAAATGTTTGTTAGTTACTACTTTGGGCGACCAATTTTACTAATGGCAATTAGTTAATTTAGACACCTAACCCACAATTTTTTTCTCTCTCTATTGGGAACAACATATCAATACAAAATGAAAAGCATAAGAAAATATAATATAATATCACAGGAAACACAAAAGATGAAGAAGTACACCAGTGCAATTAGACTGTTTATAAAAAAAGTTCAGTATTATGCAAAGTAAAACTGGACCATATCACACCAGCAGAACAACAGACGGTCATTGTTTATATCAATAAAAGACATCAAAACAATACAGGGAAATGCACAGGAATAAAACACACCACCCACACGGTGCCATGATGATATATTAGGCCCTATAACACTGGTACGTTACCACTACCACAAGTCTGAGATGGTATTGTACAGGCATCAAACATCGCCACAAAAACGCCAAAGCAACTAAAATAACAAAACGCATAACACACACACACACACACAAAACACCGTGTACCAAGACACAAAAATACATTACAGGTACTGAATACCATCCAAACAGTACACACCGCAACAGCAGCGACACACGAAAGATAAATATAACGCTCACAACATATCACAATATGAAATAAGTAACAACGAAGGAAAGAAGAACTCTCGCCAAAAATATAAAAATCATTGCAGGACTAAGAGAACCACAGAGAAAAAAAAAACCTACAGCAAACTCAAACACCTCACATACGCCCCTGTAAACTACCGATCAAACACCCTCGGAAAAGTCCGCCGCAACCACCACATAATATACAACAAAAAGCCGAAAACCTGACTCACATCGTTTCACCCTCCATCCTACTAACCTAAAAACAAAAACCATAATCCGAAATCAATACCCCCATACTGCATTTCGAATTTTCGTGTTCCCATGAGAAAACGACAACAGGAAGTCAGAACACCAAACTGATAGGCTGGTTTCAACATTAACATCAATTTTTTAAATTTGAACGGCCATTCGTAAAACCATTTTGTGAATTATTTTATGTCTTTAAAGATGAAGACGAATGGTATTTGCATTTATCGATTCGATTAACTTTCCAACAATTGATGGTAGGCCAATTGGCCGATAGTTTGACGCAAGTAATCTATCTCCTTTCTTAAAAATTGGTACCACATTAGCAACCTTCCATGACTCCAGTTTTTCTGCATTCTACCAAACTGATTTATTAAATTTGGTAGACAATGGCTTACAGCTCACAAAGCTTCTCTTTGCATTCTTTAAGCACCCAGGCAAACATTTCGTCAGTCCCTGATATTTGTTTGGTTTGAGTTTTTGTTTCAGAATATTTGATTATTAACATCATCCCTGATAACTGTTTAATTAGCCAATCTGTCCTTGTCCCCGCCCACATAGACTTGTTCGGCTGATGGCAGAGTGTTAAATTCCTCCTTAGTAAATACAGTGATAAAAAATTCATAAAAAATACTACTCATCTCTTCATCATTATCCGTTATCTGATCTGTCACAGTTTTTAATTAACCTATCCTTTCCCTAACCTTTGTTCGATATAACTAAAAACCATTTCGGATTTGCCCTTGCTTGCCCTGGTAAACGATCTTTATAGTTTCATTATGCCCTCTTTATCTCATTTTTTTAACATTTCCATCCAGTTGTACGAATTCTTGTTCTAAACTGACTTACCCATTCTTAATCCTTTTGTACTATCATTTTATTCCAGCATAATTGAGGTTGATATCGGTAAGGTTTGTGATGTCATGTACATTGATTTTGCAAAGCTTTTGATACAGTGCCACAGGAAAACTGATTAAAAAGATTGAGGCTCATGGTAATAGGGGTGCGATCTTAAGATGGATTAGGGCATGGCTTGGCCAAAGGAACCAGAGAGTTAGTATAAATGGGAATAATCAGAGTAGGATAGTGTTGTAAGTGGAGAGCCTCAAGGCTCTGTCCTGGGACCTCTGTTATTCATTTATATAAATAAAAATCTTCATCTTCAGATGAAGATGCCAAAATTGTCATCTTCAATCCAATGCCCCCAGAAATCACAAGAGACAAGCCCATGACATCAACCTAACAAAAGAAATGTTAAATAAAAATACTTGATTAATAGACAAAATGTAAGGTTTTGACGCTAGTTAATGATGGCAGAGATACAAGCTAGATGGTGTTGAGATTGCGAAGTAGGATTCCCAAAGAGATCTTGGAGTTATGATTAAAAAGAATTTAAAATCAACACTTCAATGCATGAATGTTCATGATAAGGAAAATAGGACACTAGGATTTTTTAATCGAAGCGTTAGTAACAAGACACCTGGAGATGTTCTGCAGCTCTGGTTAGGCCCCACTTAGATTATGCAGTTTAGTTTTGATCGTCATACTATAGAATAGATATAAATTCCCTATAACGTGTCCATTGTAAGATACCAAAGTTAATCCCCCAAAATAGAAGCATGTCATATGAGGAGAGATTGACAAAGCTTAAATTACTTTCACTAGAAAGGCAAAGAACTAGGGAATACATAATAGATGTGTACAAGGGAATGATTAGAGAAAACAAAGGGAATATTAAATGGGGTATTAAAATTATAAGCACAAGACCGAACACGAAACAATAAAAATTAGTTGTTAGATATAGGAAAGACCTGGGTAAATACTCGTTCGGTAACAGGGTATTTGATTTGCGGAGCCACATGCAGTGTAACATAATAGAAGTATAGATATACTTCTGGTTTGGTATTAGTACTGGCATTAGTATTGGTACTGCCATTATTATTAGTACTGGCATTAGTATTGGTACTGGTATTTATATTAGTACTGGTATTAGTATCAGTACTATCATTAGTATTAGTTCTGGTATTAGTATTGGTTCTGGTGATGGTATTGATGGTATTCGTAATGGTGATAGTATTAGTACTGGTATTGATATTAGTTCTGGCAATAGTATTAGTTCATGCCTTAGTATTAGAACTGGAATTAGTACGAATACTATCTGGTGATGGTATTCGTACTGGTGATAATATTAGTACTGGTATTTGTATTAGTTCAGGGAATAGTTTTAGTTCAGGTATTATTATTAATACTGGTATTGGTATTAATACTGGTATTGGTATTAGTTCTGGTAATAGTATTAGTTCAGGTAATAGTATTAGTACTGGTATTAGTATTAGTACTGGTATTGCAAGTACTTGTTACTTAGTAACAAGAAACCGGGTGTTGTTCTTCAGCTATATCTTGCTCTGGTTATTTCCTATTTAGATTATGCAGTTCAGTTTTGGTCGCTGTACAATAGAATGGATAGAAATTCACTTGAACGTGTCCTGCGTAGGATGGCTTAGTTAATTCCCCAAATTAGAAATCTTATGTACTTATGTACGTTGGTTGGACATGTATACGAGTGGGATTTGCTGGCTATAGATAGGAGCTGCCTCGCATGGGCCAATAGGCCTTCTGCAGTATTATTATTAATACTGGTATTGGTATTAGTTCTGGTAATAGTATTAGTTCAGGTAATAGTATTAGTACTGGTATTAGTATTAGTTCAGGTAATAGTATTAGTATTAGTTCAGGTAATAGTATTATTAGTTCAGGTAATAGTATTGGTATTAGTATTAGTTCAGGTAATTGGTATTAGTATAGTTCAGTATAGTATTGGTATTAGTATTAGTTCAGGTAATAGTATTGGTATTAGTATTAGTTCAGGTAATAGTATTGGTATTAGTATTAGTTCAGGTAATAGTATTGGTATTAGTATTAGTTCAGGTAATAGTATTGGTATTAGTATTAGTTCAGGTAATAGTATTAGTATTAGTTCATAATAGTATTGGTATTAGTATTAGTTCAGGTAATAGTATTGGTAGTATTAGTTCAGGTAATAGTATTGGTATTAGTATTAGTAATGGTATTGCCAGTACTTGTTACTTAGTAACAAGAAACCAGGTGTTGTTCTTCAGCTATATCTTGCTCTGGTTAGGCCCTAATTAGATTATGCAGTTCAGTTTTGGTCGCCGTACTATAGAATGGATAGAAATTCACTTGAACGTGTCCTGCGTAGGATGGCTTAGTTAATTCCCCAAATTAGAAATCTTATGTACTTATGTACGTTGGTTGGACATGTATATGAGTGGGATTGGCTGCCTATAGATAGGAGCTGCCTCGCATGGGCCAATAGGCCTTCTGCATTATTATTATTTATACTGGTATTGGTATTAGTTGAGGGAATAGTATTAGTACTGGTATTGCCAGTACTTGTTACTTAGTAACAAGACACCTGGTGTTGTTCTTCAGTTATATCTTGCTCTGGTTAGGCCCTATTTAAATTATGCAGTTCAGTTTTAGTAGCTGTACTATAGAATAGATAGAAATTCACTTGAACGTGTCCTGCGTAGGATGACTTACTTAAATCCCCAAATTAGAAATCTTATGTACTTATTTCCGTTGGTTGGACATGTATACGAGTGGGATTTGCTGGCTATAGATAGGAGCTGCCTCGCATGGGCCAATAGGCCTTCTGCAGTATTATTATTAATACTGGTATTGGTATTAGTTCTGGTAATAGTATTAGTTCAGGTAATAGTATTAGTACTGGTATTAGTATTAGTTCAGGTAATAGTATTAGTATTAGTTCAGGTAATAGTATTAGTATTAGTTCAGGTAATAGTATTAGTATTAGTTCAGGTAATAGTATTAGTATTAGTTCAGGTAATAGTATTGGTATTAGTAGGTAATAGTTCAGGTAATAGTATTGGTATTAGTATTAGTTCAGGTAATAGTATTGGTATTAGTATTAGTTCAGGTAATAGTATTGGTATTAGTATTAGTTCAGGTAATAGTATTGGTATTAGTATTAGTTCAGGTAATAGTATTGGTATTAGTATTAGTTCAGGTAATAGTATTGGTATTAGTATTAGTTCAGGTAATAGTATTGGTATTAGTATTAGTTCAGGTAATAGTATTGGTATTAGTATTAGTTCAGGTAATAGTATTGGTATTAGTATTAGTTCAGGTAATAGTATTGGTATTAGTATTAGTTCAGGTAATAGTATTGGTATTAGTATTAGTTCAGGTAATAGTATTAGTATTAGTAATGGTATTGCCAGTACTTGTTACTTAGTAACAAGAAACCAGGTGTTGTTCTTCAGCTATATCTTGCTCTGGTTAGGCCCTAATTAGATTATGCAGTTCAGTTTTGGTCGCCGTACTATAGAATGGATAGAAATTCACTTGAACTTGTCCTTCATAGGATGACTTAGTTAATTCCCCATATTAGAAATCTTATGTACTTATGTCCGTTGGTTGGACATGTATATGAGTGGGATTGGCTGGCTATAGATAGGAGCTGCCTCCCATGGGCCAATAGGCCTTCTGCTGTATTATTAATAATACTTGTATTGGTATTTGTTCTGGTAATAGTATTAGTTCAGGTAATAGTATTAGTACTGGTATTAGTGTTAGTTCAGGTAATGGTATTAGTATTAGTAATGGTATTACCGGTACCGGCTATAGATAGGAGCTGCCTCACATGGGCCAATAGGCCTTCTGCGGTATTATTATTAATACTGGTATTGGTATTAGTTCTGGTAATAGTATTAGTTCAGGTAATAGTATTAGTACTGGTATTAGTATTAGTTCAGGTAATAGTATTGGTATTAGTATTAGTAATGGTATTGCCAGTACTTGTTACTTAGTAACAAGACACCTGGAGTTGTTCATCAGCTAAATCTTGCTCTGGTTAGGCCCTATTTAGATTATGCAGTTCAGTTTTGGTCGCTGTACTATAGAATGGATAGAAATTCACTTGAACGTGTCCTGCGTAGGATTACTTAGTTAATTCCCCAAACTAGAAATCTTATGTACTTATGTCCGTTGGTTGTACATGTATATGAGTGGGATTTGCTGGCTATAGATAGGAGCTGCCTCGCATGGGCCAATAGGCCTTCTGCAGTTACGCAGTTACCTTTGTTCTTATGTTCTTAAGTAGGATCTTTTGATTGTAGACATATACATGAATGAGATTGGGTGATTATAAATATGAGCTGCCTCGTATTGGCCAATTGGCCTTCTGCAGTTACCTTCATTATGTTCTTACATTTTCTATAAAGGTAAAGATTTAGGGGTGACATGATTGAAGTGTTTTTGGTTACGTGAGGTGCTCTTGAGGTGTCAATGTGTATATAAGGTGCATTACGATGGCATTTATTTCAATAGAGATCAGTGAACGCAAGACGCATTGACCTGCTTTGCTGCCTGGCCTCTAACGTTTGATTCTTGTGATGGATGTCAGCGATGAAAACACGACCGTCGTCAGAGGGCACAATATTGGGCCCTTTCGTTTGCCAGCAGCTACTGACGATAGGTCGGAGAAAGCCTGTGGCTTAGATGATCACCAGCAAAGGCTGTTATCTCCCTTACGCTACCATCCATACTGGCGGTCGTTAAGCATGTGGAAGTCTCGTTACCAAAGTAGGTGCCTTTGGAAACAGCCAATAATATGCACGGATGCTGAGTATGCTAAACCGAAAGTTGGTGTCAACTCTGCTCTCCAGAGGGATGCTGCCGAAAACAACGTTCGTAAATTGTACCATTCTTCTGATGAAGAAAACCACATTACGGTTGATGGTGACAGTAAATCGGAAATTATTGTAATTAACCAGGACACTCTTAGCGTTGATTCGCTGAACATTGATACTGGTTATGAGGCTGACGATGATATCACTGATGACGAAGTCACAATGTGTAACGATGACCCTCTTGATTTTGCTTCACAGAACAGTGATACTAATGAGGAGGCTGAGAGTGGTGAATTCACAATGTTTCCTCTCTGCTCACGGAAGCTGAATGAAGAGAGGAGTGCAAACATCGTCCAAAAGATCGAGGACTTTCTCAGGTTGATGAGGGTCAATAGTCAACTAAACATGTAATATCAAAATAAATGTTACTTTACTTATTGTTTGTTTGTATTACTCTCAAAATTATAAATCTTAGAAATTTTACTTTTTGTGAAAACTGTTAACAACACAAAACCCATAATTGAACTTTATCTATAACAAGCAGGTAAGAATTGCCTTATAATAAAAATGTTTGTTAGTTACTACTTTGGGCGACCAATTTTACTAATGGCAATTAGTTAATTTAGACACCTAACCCACAATTTTTTTCTCTCTCTATTGGGAACAACATATCAATACAAAATGAAAAGCATAAGAAAATATAATATAATATCACAGGAAACACAAAAGATGAAGAAGTACACCAGTGCAATTAGACTGTTTATAAAAAAAGTTCAGTATTATGCAAAGTAAAACTGGACCATATCACACTAGCAGAACAACAGACGTTTATATCAATAAAAGACATCAAAACAATACAGGGAAATGCACAGGAATAAAACACACCACCCACACGGTGCCATGATGATATATTAGGCCCTATAACACTGGTACGTTACCACTACCACAAGTCTGAGATGGTATTGTACAGGCATCAAACATCGCCACAAAAACGCCAAAGCAACTAAAATAACAAAACGCATAACACACACACACAACACAAACACCGTGTACCAAGACACAAAAATACATTACAGGTACTGAATACCATCCAAACAGTACACACCGCAACAGCAGCGACACACGAAAGATAAATATAACGCTCACAACATATCACAATATGAAATAAGTAACAACGAAGGAAAGAAGAACTCTCGCCAAAAATATAAAAATCATTGCAGGACTAAGAGAACCACAGAGAAAAAAAAAACCTACAGCAAACTCAAACACCTCACATACGCCCCTGTAAACTACCGATCAAACACCCTCGGAAAAGTCCGCCGCAACCACCACATAATATACAACAAAAAGCCGAAAACCTGACTCACATCGTTTCACCCTCCATCCTACTAACCTAAAAACAAAAACCATAATCCGAAATCAATACCCCCATACTGCATTTCGAATTTTCGTGTTCCCATGAGAAAACGACAACAGGAAGTCAGAACACCAAACTGATAGGCTGGTTTCAACATTAACATCAATTTTTTAAATTTGAACGGCCATTCGTAAAACCATTTTGTGAATTATTTTATGTCTTTAAAGATGAAGACGAATGGTATTTGCATTTATCGATTCGATTAACTTTCCAACAATTGATGGTAGGCCAATTGGCCGATAGTTTGACGCAAGTAATCTATCTCCTTTCTTAAAAATTGGTACCACATTAGCAACCTTCCATGACTCCAGTTTTTCTGCATTCTACCAAACTGATTTATTAAATTTGGTAGACAATGGCTTACAGCTCACAAAGCTTCTCTTTGCATTCTTTAAGCACCCAGGCAAACATTTCGTCAGTCCCTGATATTTGTTTGGTTTGAGTTTTTGTTTCAGAATATTTGATTATTAACATCATCCCTGATAACTGTTTAATTAGCCAATCTGTCCTTGTCCCCGCCCACATAGACTTGTTCGGCTGATGGCAGAGTGTTAAATTCCTCCTTAGTAAATACAGTGATAAAAAATTCATAAAAAATACTACTCATCTCTTCATCATTATCCGTTATCTGATCTGTCACAGTTTTTAATTAACCTATCCTTTCCCTAACCTTTGTTCGATATAACTAAAAACCATTTCGGATTTGCCCTTGCTTGCCCTGGTAAACGATCTTTATAGTTTCATTATGCCCTCTTTATCTCATTTTTTTAACATTTCCATCCAGTTGTACGAATTCTTGTTCTAAACTGACTTACCCATTCTTAATCCTTTTGTACTATCATTTTATTCCAGCATAATTGAGGTTGATATCGGTAAGGTTTGTGATGTCATGTACATTGATTTTGCAAAGCTTTTGATACAGTGCCACAGGAAAACTGATTAAAAAGATTGAGGCTCATGGTAATAGGGGTGCGATCTTAAGATGGATTAGGGCATGGCTTGGCCAAAGGAACCAGAGAGTTAGTATAAATGGGAATAATCAGAGTAGGATAGTGTTGTAAGTGGAGAGCCTCAAGGCTCTGTCCTGGGACCTCTGTTATTCATTTATATAAATAAAAATCTTCATCTTCAGATGAAGATGCCAAAATTGTCATCTTCAATCCAATGCCCCCAGAAATCACAAGAGACAAGCCCATGACATCAACCTAACAAAAGAAATGTTAAATAAAAATACTTGATTAATAGACAAAATGTAAGGTTTTGACGCTAGTTAATGATGGCAGAGATACAAGCTAGATGGTGTTGAGATTGCGAAGTAGGATTCCCAAAGAGATCTTGGAGTTATGATTAAAAAGAATTTAAAATCAACACTTCAATGCATGAATGTTCATGATAAGGAAAATAGGACACTAGGATTTTTTAATCGAAGCGTTAGTAACAAGACACCTGGAGATGTTCTGCAGCTCTGGTTAGGCCCCACTTAGATTATGCAGTTTAGTTTTGATCGTCATACTATAGAATAGATATAAATTCCCTATAACGTGTCCATTGTAAGATACCAAAGTTAATCCCCCAAAATAGAAGCATGTCATATGAGGAGAGATTGACAAAGCTTAAATTACTTTCACTAGAAAGGCAAAGAACTAGGGAATACATAATAGATGTGTACAAGGGAATGATTAGAGAAAACAAAGGGAATATTAAATGGGGTATTAAAATTATAAGCACAAGACCGAACACGAAACAATAAAAATTAGTTGTTAGATATAGGAAAGACCTGGGTAAATACTCGTTCGGTAACAGGGTATTTGATTTGCGGAGCCACATGCAGTGTAACATAATAGAAGTATAGATATACTTCTGGTTTGGTATTAGTACTGGCATTAGTATTGGTACTGCCATTATTATTAGTACTGGCATTAGTATTGGTACTGGTATTTATATTAGTACTGGTATTAGTATCAGTACTATCATTAGTATTAGTTCTGGTATTAGTATTGGTTCTGGTATTAGTATTGGTTCTGGTGATGGTATTCGTAATGGTGATAGTATTAGTACTGGTATTGATATTAGTTCTGGCAATAGTATTAGTTCATGCCTTAGTATTAGAACTGGAATTAGTACGAATACTATCTGGTGATGGTATTCGTACTGGTGATAATATTAGTACTGGTATTTGTATTAGTTCAGGGAATAGTTTTAGTTCAGGTATTATTATTAATACTGGTATTGGTATTAATACTGGTATTGGTATTAGTTCTGGTAATAGTATTAGTTCAGGTAATAGTATTAGTACTGGTATTAGTATTAGTACTGGTATTGCAAGTACTTGTTACTTAGTAACAAGAAACCGGGTGTTGTTCTTCAGCTATATCTTGCTCTGGTTATTTCCTATTTAGATTATGCAGTTCAGTTTTGGTCGCTGTACAATAGAATGGATAGAAATTCACTTGAACGTGTCCTGCGTAGGATGGCTTAGTTAATTCCCCAAATTAGAAATCTTATGTACTTATGTACGTTGGTTGGACATGTATACGAGTGGGATTTGCTGGCTATAGATAGGAGCTGCCTCGCATGGGCCAATAGGCCTTCTGCAGTTACGCAGTTACCTTTGTTCTTATGTTCTTAAGTAGGATCTTTTGATTGTAGACATATACATGAATGAGATTGGGTGATTATAAATATGAGCTGCCTCGTATTGGCCAATTGGCCTTCTGCAGTTACCTTCATTATGTTCTTACATTTTCTATAAAGGTAAAGATTTAGGGGTGACATGATTGAAGTGTTTTTGGTTACGTGAGGTGCTCTTGAGGTGTCAATGTGTATATAAGGTGCATTACGATGGCATTTATTTCAATAGAGATCAGTGAACGCAAGACGCATTGACCTGCTTTGCTGCCTGGCCTCTAACGTTTGATTCTTGTGATGGATGTCAGCGATGAAAACACGACCGTCGTCAGAGGGCACAATATTGGGCCCTTTCGTTTGCCAGCAGCTACTGACGATAGGTCGGAGAAAGCCTGTGGCTTAGATTATCACCAGCAAAGGCTGTTATCTCCCTTACGCTACCATCCATACTGGCGGTCGTTAAGCATGTGGAAGTCTCGTTACCAAAGTAGGTGCCTTTGGAAACAGCCAATAATATGCACGGATGCTGAGTATGCTAAACCGAAAGTTGGTGTCAACTCTGCTCTCCAGAGGGATGCTGCCGAAAACAACGTTCGTAAATTGTACCATTCTTCTGATGAAGAAAACCACATTACGGTTGATGGTGACAGTAAATCGGAAATTATTGTAATTTACCAGGACACTCTTAGCGCTGATTCGCTGAACATTGATACTGGTTATGAGGCTGACGATGATATCACTGATGACGAAGTCACAATGTGTAACGATGACCCTCTTGATTTTGCTTCACAGAACAGTGATACTAATGAGGAGGCTGAGAGTGGTGAATTCACAATGTTTCCTCTCTGCTCACGGAAGCTGAATGAAGAGAGGAGTGCAAACATCGTCCAAAAGATCGAGGACTTTCTCAGGTTGATGAGGGTCAATAATCAACTAAACATGTAATATCAAAATAAATGTTACTTTACTTATTGTTTGTTTGTATTACTCTCAAAATTATAAATCTTAGAAATTTTACTTTTTGTGAAAACTGTTAACAACACAAAACCCATAATTGAACATTATCTATAACAAGCAGGTAAGAATTGCCTTATAATAAAAATGTTTGTTAGTTACTACTTTGGGCGACCAATTTTACTAATGGCAATTAGAGTAGGCAAAAAGAATCCATCAGGTCTAAATCAACGGAAAATTCGTCTGAAGCTGTCTTCCCAGTTCACGAAATCCAATCTAGTCCGGACAGCTGCATCCCTACGGAAGGGATTATACATCAACGAGTGCTTGACCAGGAACAGACAGCAAATCCTCTACCGCCTGCGTCAAATCCGGCAACAAAACCCAGATGCTATTCATCAGTGCTTCGTTAGAGATGGTCTGATAAAGGTGAGAAAAACCGCAGAGGGCAAAATGTTTACTATTACTAGAGAAGAAAACCTCAACACTTTCCTCTCCCAATGTGGTTTGTCTCACCTTATCACTCCCAATGAATTAACTTAATTAACCCCCTGTCAACTAGTGGGGCTAGGTATCCTAAGTCTCCTTGGTTCATTTTCTGACTTAATTTTTAACTTACTCTTACCTAGTCATTTACCGAAATTATTTAATTGAGTTATTAAGTAGTTCTTCAGGTCTTTTTAATTATACAGTCATTACTGAACTATCTATAGTTATTAATCATTAGCTTAAATTTGCCTATGTTTATTATTCAACTTTTCTTTGATTTCATTTATTACCTAGGTTGCCTAGCCTTGCCATGCTCCCTTACTCCATTGTACCCCTGGCTT
>NW_025553138.1:0-30000 GCF_020424385.1 Procambarus clarkii | reverse complement strand
ACCACTCTGGGTACTTCTCAACTTCTATCCCCCCCCGCCCCCCCCCTTCCCATCCTTCACCAATAAGCAATTCAGCTTTAAAAGAAAAGCGAGCAAACAAATTTGCGTGTGTGTGTGTGCGTGTGTGTTGGGGGGGGGAGATGAATTGCAAAGGTCATTCACCTCTCTCCCTGCATCAGGATAATCAGAGCAGGTTCTTATTCAGATCACCTTTGACCAGCTGCTTACATATGCCTGTCCCGGAACTTACCGGAGTGTGTGTGTGTGTGAGAGAGAGAGAGAGAGAGAGAGAGAGAGAGAGAGAGAGAGAGAGAGAGAGAGAGAGAGAGAGAGAGAGAGAGAGAGAGAGAGAGAGAGAGAGAGAGAGAGAGAGAGAGAGAGAGAGAGAGAGAGAGAGAGAGAGAGAGAGAGAGAGAGAGAGAAGAGAGGGAGAGAGAGAGAGAGAGAGAGAGAGAGAGAGAGAGAGAGAGGAGAGAGAGAGAGAGAGAGAGAGAGAGAGAGAGAGAGAGAGAGAGAGAGAAGAGAGAAAGAAAGAGAGACAGAGAGAGAGATTGATGAGTTGATTGGTTGAAGAGTATTTGGCTGGTGGTTGGTCGTAGGTGCTGGACCTTTTGGGCCAAAAATCTCACATTTATTCTCCTCTTCAATCCGCGTCCTGGGGAAATGGAACCCCCTCCCCCCCTCTATGTCTTTCTGCAACTTCAAGCGTCAATTTCCTGCCGTCTGTGCAACTCATCATCTATCTCGCACCTTTCTACTCTCACTCCCTAAAACACCAATTACCTATACCTTTCTACAGCCTCCTTAACACCTATTTCTTGCCTTCTGCATCTCAAACCCCCTATTTGCCCCATTTCTTCAACCCCCTCCCCCCCCCCCACCGAACCTCTATTTCCATATTTTCTGTATCCCCCCCTTCCCTCCTTCCCCCCCCCTTCCCTCCCTCCCCCCCCCTTAAAAAACAATTTCCTATCTTTATGCGCTTCGCTAATACCAATTTCCTCCCTCGGTACCTCTCCTACGCCTCCCTGGCACCTCCTTAGCTCCTCCATTCCGCTCCACTTATCATCATAATCATCATCCATTCATCATCCATTCATCATCCATTCATCATCCATTCATTTCTCGTAACATCGTGTCAATTGACCGACTTCGAAGTCGTCATTCAACCCGACCCACGCACAGGTGAGGTCAGGTGGATCGTCCAGCAGGTAAAAGATCTTTCTGAAGTAGAAGTGAATGAAGTGAAGGAAGTGAAGGAAGTGAAGGAAGTGAGGCAGGAGGAGGTACAAATATGCTTGGGTGGGTAATAAATTTAGTTAAATACAGATATATTACACAACTAAGTGCAATAACGTGGTTTATAGAACTGACACCCAACCCTAAACACATCTGACACCCCAACCCTCACACATCTGACACCCCAACCCTCACACATCTGGACACCCGACCCTCACACATCTGGACACCCCAACCCTCACACATCTGGACACCCCAACCCTCACACATCTGGACACCCCAACCCTCACACATCTGACACCCCAACCCTCACACATCTGACACCCCAACCCTCACACATCTGGACACCCGACCCTCACACATCTGGACACCCCAACCCTCACACATCTGACACACCAACCCTCACACATCTGACACACCCGACCCTCACACATCTGACACCCCAACCCTCACACATCTGACACACCCGACCCTCACACATCTGACACACCCGACCCTCACACATCTGACACCCCAACCCTCACACATCTGACACACCCGACCCTCACACATCTGACACACCCGACCCTCACACATCTGGACACCCAACCCTCACACATCTGACACACCCGACCCTCACACATCTGACACACCCGACCCTCACACATCTGACACCCCAACCCTAAACACATCTGGACACCCAACCCTCACACATCTGACACACCCACCCTCACACATCTGGACACCCCAACCCTCACACATCTGACACACCCAACCCTCACACATCTGACACCCAACCCTAAACACATCTGACACCCAACCCTCACACATCTGACACACCCGACCCTCACACATCTGACGCCCAACTCTCACACATCTGGACACAACTCTCACACATCTGACACCCCAACCCTCACACATCTGACACACCCGACCCTCACACATCTGACACCCCAACCCTCACACATCTGACACCCAACTCCTCACACATCTGACACCCCAAACCTCACACATCTGACACCCCAACCCTCACACATCTGACACACCCGACCCTCACACATCTGACACCCCCAAACCTCATACATCTGAAAAATGAAAAACCGACGATGTTTCGGTCCATACCGGACCATTATCACGTCGTGTGAGTGTAAGAAAGGCAGAAGAGACAAACAGAAAGGTGTGAGAGTGAGGTGAATGTAAGAGAGAAAGATCAAGGTAAGAATAACCGATAAAGGAGTGACTAAGAGAAAAAAGTAAGAATAAGATAAAAAAAAGTAAGAATAAGATAAAAAAAAAGGAAGAATTAGGAGAATCAGGTTAGGAAAAGGAAAGATTAGAAGGAAAGGATAAGCAAGAAAAATACGAAAAAAAGGTATAAATTAGGAAAAAAAATGTAGGGAAAAATAGACAGGTAAAATACAACAAAAGAAACTGTAATTAAGAAGCCAAAGATACATAAAAAAAGAGGAAGGAACAGAGCTAAGTCAGATCACGTTTGTTTAGAAGGTTAGAGCATCTACGTGGAAAATAGTAGAGGGGCTGGTCCCAAACCTGCACACAGAAATAACATCACATGAGACCAGAAGACATGACAGGATGTGCAGAATACCCCCGTTGAAGAGCAGAGGTGCAACAGGTACTCAGAGAGAGAACTCTATCAACATCAGAGGCCCGAGACTGTTCAACACGCTTCCACTACACATAAGGGGCATAACTGGCCGACCCCTCACAGTGTTCAAGAGAGAACTGGATAAGCACCTCCAAAGGATACCTGATCAACCAGGCTGTGACTCATACGTCAGGCTGCGAGCAGCCGCGTCTAACAGCCTGGTTGATCAGTCCAGCAACCAGGAGGCCTGGTCGACGACCGGGCCGCGGGGACACTAAGCCCCGGAAGCACCTCAAGGTATCTACGTGCTGTGAGTGGGTCACCCGCAACCATCTTAGGACTGTTAAGGTTAATGTCAGGTATCTTGGGTGTCAAAGCTGATAAGGAGAGATAGTGTCTGTCAAGAGCAAAGGCAGGAAAGATAATTGTTTAATACTTAGAAGTTCTTATTTAGGCTCTTGAATGATGTTCCAACTTTTGCCAGTGATGATAAAGTGTTTAAGTATGAATTTTCGGAGTTGAGGTCTGGTGTTATGTCTACTTTCAGGCCAATACCTGTGTGTACTCAACTAGTTGTGCTTGCGGGGGGTTGAGTTTCGGCTCTTTGGTCCCCACCTCTCAACTGTCATTCAACCTGGTGTATAGGTTTATGAGCCTATTGGGCTCTATCATATCTATATTCGAAACTGTGTATGGAGCCTCCACCACATCACTACTTAGTGCATTCCATTTGTTAACTACTCTGACTCTGAAAAAGATCTTTCTAGTGTCTCTGTGGCTCATTTGATTACTCAGTTTACACCTGTGCTAAATAAACTGTATTTATCTACCCCTAACAATTCCTCTGAGAATCTTGTATGTGGTGATCATGTCTCCCGTAACGCGCGCGTGTGTGTGTGTGTATGTACTTGTCACGCCCCCCCCCCCCCCCACCACTCTGAGCTTCTGCCATGACCTTCGTCACATTATCAGCCACTACAGCTTATTTTCAACGTTCCAACCACATTAACTACCATCATTACAGCCCTAACTACCACTGATTCCTCCTTACCCCGCTACCATTGCCTCCTCATTAACAGTCATGGAGTGTGTAGCAGGTTGTTAATTAGCTAAATCGCGAATGTCTTAGATTGGACGCGCTAATTGAGGAATAACTCAGACATGCTGTGATTTCGACATGATGGGGGGGATGTGCTTGTTGATGATTATGGGGAGAGAGAGAGAGAGAGAGAGAGAGAGAGAGAGAGAGAGAGAGAGAGAGAGAGAGAGAGAGAGAGAGAGAGAGAGAGAGAGAGAGAGAGAGAGAGAGAGAGAGAGAGAGAGAGAGAGAGAGAGAGAGAGAGAGAGAGAGAGAGAGAGAGAGAGAGAGAGAGAGAGAGAGAGAGAGAGAGAGAGAGAGAGAGAGAGAGAGAGAGAGAGAGGAGAGAGAGAGAGAGAGAGAGAGAGAGAGAGAGAGAGAGAGAGAGAGAGAGAGAGAGAGAGAGAGAGAGAGAGAGAGAGAGAGAGAGAGAGAGAGAGAGAGAGAGAGAGAGAGAGAGAGAGAGAGAGAGAGAGAGAGAGAGAGAGAGAGAGAGAGAGAGAGAGAGAGAGAGAGAGAGAGAGAGAGAGAGAGAGAGAGAGAGAGAGAGAGAGAGAGAGAGAGAGAGAGAGAGAGAGACAGAGAGAGAGAGAGAGAGAGAGAGAGAGAGAGAGAGAGAGAGAGAGAGAGAGAGAGAGAGAGAGAGAGAGAGAGAGAGAGAGAGAGAGAGAGAGAGAGAGAGAGAGAGAGAGAGAGAACTAGTTTCTGCTAAGAATTAAAAGCATTTCATGGCTATGTTTCATTTTCAGAAACTGGCTACAGGCTTCGAGGAAATATATTGTAGCTACTGTCTGTTTTTTGGCTCAAATATATTTGAACATTCGTTGGCGTATCGGGCAATTTGGAGACTTTTGTCAATATATCTAATTGGCTGTTGGCCACCACCTGTCTGTCTCTGTTTAGAGCATTTACCTTTCCAGCTGGCTGTCTGCATCTCGTTTTCTGTCTAGTATTTTCTGCTCTGTCAACGCGTCTATGACTGGATCAGACAAATATTCTCATTAGTCTCTCTGCATCGTAAATTGCCTGTTACGCTCTCATAGTAGGATGACTATGGCTGAAAACTTAATGGAGGAGATGACGTCACATCCGGGGGCATGGACACAGCGGCCATCTTGGAATTTGTGTAAACAAACGCTTGCCACTTAATGAAAAAAAAGCCAATTTCAGCGAAATGTTCAAACTCTCGTTTCGACTGTCGCCTAATTGCGAAAAAAACAAAAACAATTAAAAAAGACTTTTCATTGCTATTTTTTCACTGATGCAAATTACATAAAATGGAAGATAATTCAAGAACAAACGTGATATGATTCCTGGATATCAAAGAGAATAATCAAGTGTTTGGAAACCTGTTTCAAATCCATCAGAATCATCAAATCATCTCTGCCTCCCGATCTCTATATTCATCATTCAGGAAGGAATGGGTTTACAAATGCGAAGATTTCATATACTTTTTCGTGTCATAGATAATGTTTTGATCACTTGATATAATATCCTTTTTCCAGGTCATATTTTAAAGATAATTATTAGTATTTTGAATACTGTTAATTACGTGATAATTCACCCTTATAATGTTCATAGCATGATAAGACTTCATGATATTGTTCATAGCATGATAAGACTTCATGATATTGTTCACAGCATGATAAGACTTCATGATATTGTTCACAGCATGATAAGACTTCATGATATTGTTCATAGCATGATAAGACTTCATGATATTGTTCGCAGGATGATAAGACTTCATGATATTGTTCACAGCATGATAAGACTTCATGATATTGTTCACAGCATGATAAGACTTCATGATATTGTTCACAGCATGATAAGACTTCATGATATTGTTCACAGCATGATAAGACTTCATGATATTGTTCACAGCATGATAAGACTTCATGATATTGTTCACAGCATGATAAGACTTCATGATATTGTTCACAGCATGATAAGACTTCATGATATTGTTCACAGCATGATAAGACTTCATGATATTGTTCACAGCATAATAAGACTTCATTATACCATTGATGAACACAATATTCATCAAGCCTTAAACGTTTTCGTATTGTATTTAAAAATACAATCAAAATTTGACTACAATCTGTGATTGTAATTTATATATCACAGCTAACAATGAACACTGTTTGAACACTTATAATGAACATTATTCGAAAACTGTTCGAACACTTATAATGAACATTATTCGAACATTTAATGGCCATAATTTGAACACACATAATTTACATTAATTGAACACTTATATTGGACATAATATGAACAATTCATATCATTTCAAGACGTATAATGAACATATATATAATGTTCTACATATTATTGGAGCATTTATAATGACAAGTAATGACAATATTATTTTATTAACACGTTCATACGATTTTGTCGCTAAATGTTGAAATGTTAGTGTTGATGCCTTTTAATGTGGAAATGTTAGTGTTGATGCCTTTTAATGTGGAAATGCTATACGTCAGCACTGAGATATCGCCCATAATGACATAATGTTGAAAATGTTAAAATACTTGGAATTGTTCATCCCTTGTTTACAAATGTTTACTAATGTTAATTTTTGTTAACTAATGTTAACCAATGCATACTAATGTTAAGTAATGTTTGGTTATAATTAATAATACTCAATTATATTAAAAAATATTAATAATAATTAGAAATGTTTAGTAATATTGAAAGATGTTTAAATATGTTAACTTATTATCAATAAGGTTGTTACAGAATTATATGCAGATGAAAAGGCACAAGAACGTGACTGAAAAATGGTGACCAAACCACATATTAGAAATTGAAGAGACGACGACGTTTCGGTTCGTCTTGGACCCTTTATCAAGTCGATTGTGATGTGACGAGGTTGTTGTTGTTGTTGTTATAGATTCAGCTACTCGGAACAAGTTCCAAGTAGCACGGGCTATGGTGAGCCCGTAACTTACCTGGCACAGGAGCGGGGCAAGTAGCACGGGCTATGGTGAGCCCGTAACTTACCTGGCACAGGAGCGGGGCAAGTAGCACGGGCTATGGTGAGCCCGTAGTGGACTTACCTGGCACAGGAGCGGGGCAAGTAGCACGGGCTATGGTGAGCCCGTAGTGGACTTACCTGGCACAGGAGCGGGGCAAGTAGCACGGGCTATGGTGAGCCCGTAGTGGACTTACCTGGCACAGGAGCGGGGCAAGTAGCACGGGCTATGGTGAGCCCGTAGTGGACTTACCCGGCACAGGAGCGGGGCAAGTAGCACGGGCTATGGTGAGCCCGTAGTGGACTTACCTGGCACAGGAGCGGGGCAAGTAGCACGGGCTATGGTGATCCCGTAGTGGACTTACCTGGCACAGGAGCGGGGCAAGTAGCACGGGCTATGGTGAGCCCGTAACTTACCTGGCACAGGAGCGGGGCAAGTAGCACGGGCTATGGTGAGCCCGTAACTTACCTGGCACAGGAGCGGGGCAAGTAGCACGGGCTATGGTGAGCCCGTAACTTACCTGGCACAGGAGCGGGGCAAGTAGCACGGGCTATGGTGAGCCCGTAACTTACCTGGTACAGGAGCGGGGCAAGTAGCACGGGCTATGGTGAGCCCGTAACTTACCTGGCACAGGAGCGGGGCAAGTAGCACGGGCTATGGTGAGCCCGTAGTGGACTTACCTGGCACAGGAGCGGGGCAAGTAGCACGGGCTATGGTGAGCCCGTAGTGGACTTACCTGGCACAGGAGCGGGGCAAGCAGCACGGGCTATGGTGAGCCCGTAACTTACCTGGCACAGGAGCGGGGCAAGTAGCACGGGCTATGGTGAGCCCGTAGTGGACTTACCTGGCACAGGAGCGGGGCAAGTAGCACGGGCTATGGTGAGCCCGTAACTTACCTGGCACAGGAGCGGGGCAAGTAGCACGGGCTATGGTGAGCCCGTAACTTACCTGGCACAGGAGCGGGGCAAGTAGCACGGGCTATGGTGAGCCCGTAGTGGACTTACCTGGCACAGGAGCGGGGCAAGTAGCACGGGCTATGGTGAGCCCGTAGTGGACTTACCTGGCACAGGAGCGGGGCAAGCAGCACGGGCTATGGTGAGCCCGTAACTTACCTGGCACAGGAGCGGGGCAAGTAGCACGGGCTATGGTGAGCCCGTAGTGGACTTACCTGGCACAGGAGCGGGGCAAGTAGCACGGGCTATGGTGAGCCCGTAACTTACCTGGCACAGGAGCGGGGCAAGTAGCACGGGCTATGGTGAGCCCGTAGTGGACTTACCTGGCACAGGAGCGGGGCAAGTAGCACGGGCTATGGTGAGCCCGTAGTGGACTTACCTGGCACAGGAGCGGGGCAAGTAGCACGGGCTATGGTGAGCCCGTAGTGGACTTACCTGGCACAGGAGCGGGGCAAGCAGCGCGGGCTATGGTGAGCCCGTAACTTACCTGGCACAGGAGCGGGGCAAGTAGCACGGGCTATGGTGAGCCCGTAGTGGACTTACCTGGCACAGGAGCGGGGCAAGTAGCACGGGCTATGGTGAGCCCGTAGTGGACTTACCTGGCACAGGAGCGGGGCAAGTAGCACGGGCTATGGTGAGCCCGTAGTGGACTTACCTGGCACAGGAGCGGGGCAAGTAGCACGGGCTATGGTGAGCCCGTAGTGGACTTACCTGGCACAGGAGCGGGGCAAGTAGCACGGGCTATGGTGAGCCCGTAGTGGACTTACCTGGCACAGGAGCGGGGCCTGTGTGTGAGACGAGGGAGGCAAGGACATTAAGTTAGGCAAGAGAGAGGTGAAGAGATGGAAATCTTAGAGGAAAATAAGATCGAGACAAAAGGTACGGAAGGTAAGGTGTAATAAAATGTGTAATGATACGAATAAGAAAGGAATAGTAAGAGAAACTAAGAGAAAGAAAAGGAAGAGTAGGCTTATGTTAGGTCACGTTTGTTAAAAGGTTTAGAACATTTGATTATATTCTGTGAAAGGGAAGAGTCACCAGCAACAAAGCCAGGACTCAGGTTCATGTTGGGTAGGCTGGGTATCAGAGCCGATTTGACAAGACAGCGTCTGTGTAGAGGCAAGAAAGATTCTTTTAGAGGAAGACCAATCAATAGGATGATTATAATCCCTAACATGACAGAAGAAAGCATTGTTTGTGTCTGCAGACTTAACACATCTTTTGTGTATCTTAATTCTGTCATTAAGTGTAGGGCCAGGTTCCCCAAAGTATTGGAGAGGACAAGACGAACAGGAAATAGAGTAGACACCAGCAGCATTAGAAGCAGGAGGAACAGTGTGAACTAGATGGCTACGAAGTGTGTTAGTTTGTCGAAAGGCGAACTTTATGTCAAGAGGACGAAAGGTAAATGAACAAATCCACAAGGGCTGTGACGAGGATTCGAACCTGCGTCCGAGAGCATCCCAGACGCTGCCTTAATCGTCTGAGCTACGACATGGTATAAGAATTTGTGGATTTTTTCCTTTGATGCATCACGCTATTGTAATTTCTGTGTGTAATGAAGTAAGGGCGAAGAGGGAGAATGGCCTACTGACATAACTCGAGTGCAGGGGGGAGTTGTGTAAAATCCTGGTTTGTGTCTCGGAGAGGCTGCAGGATCCAAGTAAATTCAGTAGAATTTCTGGTTGCAATTCTTATACCATGTCGTAGCTCAGTCGATTAAGGCAGCATTTGGGATGCTCTCGGACGCAGGTTTGAATCCTCGTCACGGCCCTTATGGATTTGTTCATTTCATGCATCGCGCTATTGTGATTTCTGTGTGGAGTGGGACGAAAGGTATTAGTAAGAGTTTTGAGTTCAGATATGAAGGGCAGGCAGAGCTCTTAAAAGGATTGGAAGCAGGTTTAGGACGAAATAAATTTCGTTTAGCATGAGAATAGACACACTTGATAAAATGTAGAGGGTAAGTAACCAAGGCGAGAGAAAGATTTGAAAAATAAAGAAAATTTCAGAATCAAGAAACTGAGGGTCGCTGAGGCGTGGAGCGCGGAGGAAGAGAGAGACACGAGGACACTTTTCTTAACAGACGGAGGATGGTAGGAAAATAAGAGAATGTACATGCCACTATGCAGAGGTTCGCTGTAGACAGAGAAAGAGAACCCGGACACAGAGCTGTGAACGTCAAGAAAAGGAAGGAGGGAATTAGATTCCCATTCAGCTTTGAAATGTATAGAAGGCGCCAGATTGTTAAGAGAGGAGAGATAAGACTGGAAAAGGTCATGAGGCCATAAAGCAAAAATGTCATCAATATAGCGAAGCCAGAGAGAGAGGGACGAGTATCAATAGAAGGAATGAGAATAGTTTCGAAGTATTCCATGTCCAGTCTCCGTGGTGTAGTGGTAAGACACTCGCCTGGCGTTCCGCGAGCGCTTTGTCATGGGTTCGTATCCTGGCCGGGGAGGATTTACTGGACGCAAATCCTTAACAATAGCCTGTCTAACTCAACATTAAAATGTGTACTTGGTTGTAACAACGATTCTTCGCGGCAGGGGATCGTATTCCAGGGACCTGCCCGAAATGCTACGCGTACTAGTGGCTCTACAAGAATGTAACAACTCTTGTATATATCTCAAAAAAAATGTAGAGATTGGCAAGAACAGGGGAGAGAGAGGGAATCCCATAGCGACACTGACAGTTTAAGAGAAGTATTTACCGTTGAAAGAGAAAGAGTTAAGAGTCAACACAGAGTCTGATGAGTTCGAGGAAAACGTCAGAGGGAAGCGGGAGAGGAAGAAGAAGGTCCTCAGTCGTCTTCTGACTAAGGATAGAGAGAACGTGATCAAGCGGAAAAATTCCGACATTCCTTTCCTTGACGTTCACGTTCACAGCTCTGTGTCCGGGTTCTCTTTCTCTGTCTACCTCAGTTCTACACTGAGGTTCTTCACTATAATCTGTAAGTTCTACATTGAGGTTCTGAACTAGAACCTGAAGTTCTACACTGAGGTTCTGCACTAGATCCTGAAAGTTCTACATTGAGGTTCTGAACTAGAACCTGAAGTTCTACATTGAGGTTCTGAACTAGAACCTGAAGTTCTACATTGAGGTTCTGAACTAGATCCTGAAAGTTCTACATTGAGGTTCTGAACTAGAACCAGAAGTTCTACATTGAGGTTCTGAACTAGTACCTGAAGTTCTACATTGAGGTTCTGAACTAGAACCTGAAGTTCTACATTGAGGTTCTGAACTAGAACCTGAAGTTCTACATTAAGGTTCTGCACTAGAACCTGAAGTTCTACATTGAGGTTCTGAACTAGAACCGGAAGTTCTACATTGACGTTCTGAAATAGAACCTGAAGTTCTACATTAAGGTTCTGCACTAGATCCTGAAAGTTCTACACTGAGGTTCGACACCTTCCTGTAGATCATCTTCCTGAAAATTCTACACTGAAGTTCTTCACTAGATCCTCAGTGTCCGGGCGCGTGTAATAAAAGGTCGTTCTCTGTTTGCTTTGGGTGAGATTTATCGTAGTTAATACTGAACAAATTGATATATAAAACTGGTGTAAATTGTCAATAAACGCTGTGCAACACAACAAGGTGTTGTTGATATTACAAGACAGTTCTGTGTCTCAGGGGAATTCATTGGACTGGAGATAATTTGAATTTATAACACTTCGAAGATTTATGTTTAATATTTGGTTTATTATTTAGAGAGAGAGAGAGAGAGAGAGAGAGAGAGAGAGAGAGAGAGAGAGAGAGAGAGACAGAGAGACAGAGACAGAGAGAGAGAGAGAGAGAGAGAGAGAGAGAGAGAGAGAGACAGAGAGAAGGGGGGGGAGATCACCTTCTATAGTCTATGCTGAAAGACTAAAAAACCTGTATAAAGCCCAAAATTTCATCTGTTATGTGTTTGGTATTCAGAATACTGCTATTCTCTAGGCTCTGTTTTTTTTTATTAGGTGTCTGCGTATTTCTTAGGCCTGTATTTCGTTAGTGTATTTTGCGTATATCTTAAGTGTATATTCCATATTTGTTGTACATATTATCTTTTCTATGTTTGATTTGGCCATTGTCATCCTGGAAAACTTTAGAATATAATCACTGATTCGAGTGGATAATTTCAGGATCTTACCCATGCAGTGACTATGGTCAAATCCACGAATGTTCGAATCCACGAAAGTTCGAATCCACGAATGTTCGAATCCACGAAAGTTCGAATCCACGAAAGTTCGAATCCACGAATGTTCGAAACCACGAATGTTCGGATCCACGAAACTTCGAATCCACGAATGTTCGAATCCACGAAAGTTCGAATCCACGAAAGTTCGAATCCACGAATGTTCGAATCCATGAAAGTTCGAATCCACGAATGTTCGGAATCCACGAAAGTTCGAAACCACGAATGTTCGAATCCACGAATGTTCGAATCCACGAAAGTTCGAATCGACGAAAGTTCGAATCCACGAATGTTCGAATCCATGAAAGTTCGAATCCACGAATGTTCGGAATCCACGAAAGTTCGAAACCACGAATGTTCGAATCCACGAATGTTCGAATCTACGTATTTTTTCAAGACCTTGCGTAGCCTCGCCTCACCGGTCGACCAGCTGACAGAGGTAAACAACGACAGTCTTCCATTATTGTTGCTAGTGTTTTTGTCAGTTCTTGCTAGATAGTTCTAGCTAGTTCTTGTCAGGATTGCAAGATATTGCGACGTCTCTCCTTCTGTTGGTCTCGAGTTGCTTCCCACCCCCGCACATTTACCCCTAGACGGAGGTCAAGGTTCAAGTGGCTGGTTAACATGAGCAAATGGTTAAGGTTGAGGTGAAGTTGATGCTTGAAATCAAAGTTGAGATGAAGATGAATATCGAGATGAGTTCATCCTATTGGATTTTATATATCTCACTATATTCTTCACTTCCTAATTGTATTCTACACTTGCTATTGTATTCTACGCTCCCTGCTCTCTTTTACACTTCCTGTTGAATTCTACGCTTCCTACTGTATTCTACACTTCATGCTGTATTTTACACTTCCTATTGTATTCTACACTTGCTATTGTATTCTACGTTCCCTGCTCTCTTTTACACTTCCTGTTAAATTCTACAATTCTACTGTATTCTACATTTCATGCTGTATTTTACACTTCCTGTTGTATTCTACACTTCCTACTGCATTCTACACTTCTGTATTTTCACGCCACGTTTACATATAGCGCGGAGGCTAAAGGGACCAAGGCCAGGAGTCAGCAAGCACTCAAGTGTCCACTGACGAAACCGCTACATCTCTCCCTCGTTCATGACTTCTCAGTCTGTATTTACTAACCAGTTTACAAGTTGCCAAGGTTGCTATGCACGACCGCGCAGCCCTTCCGAGCTCCTATGCAATAGCAATTAATTGGAATATATTGAAGGTATGTTTGCAGCGTCGGATCGAGGTATATCAGATATGTCGCCCCTGCCTTAAATGGAGAGAGAGGGGGGGGGGAGTATACCGCAGTATACCAAGCCACATATCATTCGTGATATGTTGAGATGCTTCTAATGTTCAATGCTTGGATCGTAGGAGCGGTATTTCCTGTTTTAAATGTTTTTTTTTTTTTCATCTTTGGAGGGATCACGGAATTTCCTAGTTTTGATGGTTCTCATAATCCCATTAGCTTGTCACCCTAGTTTTGAAGTATTTAGATTTAGAATCTTGTGTTTGGTTATTTAGAGTTTGGCTAAATGATACACTGTTATTACAATGTATTGTAATGTAATGTATTGTATTGTATTACAATGTATTATTACAATGTTTCCATCTTAAACTGGGTGAAAGACGGTGTTGAAGTGTGTTTTTCAGGAGGTTCAGGAGTTTGTTGGGGTTTTCAAGGGTAATTTTTATTATTTTGTCCATTTGTTACGTCAAACTTTCAGCTGCATCAGTGTTGCGTTCCTTCTATCTCCTTACATCTCTATAGCTTTCTCTCTCTGCTTCCCTCCCACTGTTAGTGCCTTCCTGACTCTCTCTATCTACAATCTCTCTCCCTCCCACTGTCCAATTATAACCTTTCCCTACCCACAACTTCTCCCACTTCATCTCTCTCTCTCTCTCTCTCTCTCTCTCTCTCTCTCTCTCTCTCTCTCTCTCTCTCTCTCTCTCTCTCTCTCTCTCTCTCTCTCTCTCTCTCTCTCTCTCTCTCTCTCTCTCTCTCTCTCTCTCTCTCTCTCTCTCTCTCTCTCTCTCTCTCTCTCCCTCCCTCCCTTCCTTCGCTACGCCTTCACCTTGAGCAAACAAGCACACAATTAACCAGTTTAATTAACCTCCGACCGATAGTGGCATTGACAAGTGAAGTCACAATACTTATGACTTCTCTGAATCCTCCACTAGCGATCCGAAGCCCCCGCTCCAGGGGTGTAATTCTTCACCCAGGGCATTATAAATCCAGGCTCCACTCCCTTGACCAGGATCCGGATGTAAGCGGCCCGTCCTCAAAAGATTGGACCTGATATTCTGAACCATGCATACTGGTCCACGCATACTGATCCACGCATACTGGTCCATGCATACTGGTCTATGTATACCAATACTCAGGTCAAATACCTGTGTTATTTGTATCTGGATGAGGATGAGAAATTGTGTGAGAAGTTTTTCGTAGCAGGAAGGGCTATATACCTGCGTAAGACAGGTGTGAGATATGGGGGAGACAGGAGAGAGACATGTGAGATTGCTGAAAGACACGTGGGTGAGAGGAGAACCGTTTTCAGGAACTCTAGTGATTAATAAAGACAAGAATATTCTCCAGTTCTTGACAGGTCGAGGTCGGCCCCAATGCCCACCTTTAAGAGTATTCTGCTCCAACTGCAACCCTCATGAAGTCTTTTCTTGGAGGGGGGAGGAGGGGAAGGTCGATGCTTCGGTATAGACCCGAACACCGTTATAAACTACAATGTCTGTCCGTGGTTGGAGCCCAGATACTTAGAGATAGCCTCACTCACTTCAAACCCGAGATACTTGTGGGGTACGTGTCCAACATGGTCGGAACGGTGTAGGAATACGAGAGAGATAGAAAGAAAGAGAGAGAGACATACAAGCAGAGTGATACATACAGAGAGAGACAGATAGACATACAGAGACAAAGACAATGAGAAACAAAGACAGAGAGAGAGAGAGACAGTAGACACACAGAGACAGAAAAAGAAGCACAGATAGAAAGACACAATCACACACACATTGATCTCAATGTGTGATCTCAACCGGGTTGAGATCACACTGAAGTGTTTATTGAGTTATATGTGTGTGTGTGTGTGTATGTGTGTGTGTGTGTGTGTGTGTGTGTATGTGTGTGTGTGTGTGTGTTTTATAAACAACAAACATAATCTAGATTACAAAATAAACCGAGCCAGGAAATAAAACAATAAACCAATGAAACAAAATAACTAATAATAAAGCTAATTATTAACTATTAAGTTAATAAATAAACCACAAAATAAACAAACAAAACAAATCTACATTATTCATCAACATGAAAACAATGAAAAGTTGATAACATTTAAAAAAGTTGAAAAATTTTGTCTTCGCAGTCGGAAAGAAAACGGGACCTTATGTATTTATAGGAAATCTGGAACCATTGGCGTTCCCTGGAATGCTGAGCAGAATCTGAAAGGCGCGAGGAAACTCCATAACAACAGGCGAATGTTTCCCATTTAGGATCCCAAAGGCGTCGAGAGAATGGCGCACAGGTTCGGGAACATGTAGACGGAGTTGAAATCGCTATAAAATTCTGTAGAGGTGAACAAGAAAAATGGGAACTATCAGAGGGGTTTCATGGGAGACTTGAGCAAATTCTGGAATAGTAGCTCGATTGAATGGGATCTTGAGCCTGTTGTGAAGGCTGATGAAAGGTTCGAATTTTGCGTGATGATTCTGTGTCGCTGGAGTAAACTTGTGTTGGATATTGTCTTCTTTTGGACCTATGAGAAGGAATAGAGTAACTCCATTAGGTTTGAGACTCTGACGGAGGAACTGAAAGAAACTTTGGAAATTCCTGCATGCAGGGGTAACTGAAATGCATTGTGAAATGTATTATTTATTGCTTGTCTCTACCTCCTCATCACAATCGACTTGAGAATGGTCCAGGACGGACCGAAACGTCGTCGTCCCTTCACCTTCTAGTGTGTGGTCTGGTCAACATACTTCAGCCACGTTATTGTGACTCCTCGCCTGCATATTGTTAAAGTCTGAAGGAAGGGAACATTCTTGCATGTAGAGAGAGAAAACTGAAAAACAATTTTAATGTCTGAAGGAAGTACAACAGCTGGAAAGAGAGGATAAATGCTATTTTCACTTGCACTGAGAAGGAAGGCTGGAACTAGGAGGGCGGGACTGGAACGAGGGAGCCGGTTGGCCGAGCGGACAGCACGCTGGACTTGTGATCCTGTGGTCCTGGGTTCGTTCCCGGGCACCGGGGAGAAACAATGGGCAGAGTTTCTTTCACCCTATGCCCCTGTTACCTAGCAGTAAAATAGGTACCTGGGTGTTAGTCAGCTGTCACGGGCTGCTTCCTTGGGGTGGAGGCCTGGTCGAGGACCGGGCCGCGGGGACACTAAAAAGCCCCGAAATCTTCTCAAGATAGTTAGCGAGACGCTCGGGATTAGAGAAGAAAGGCAGGTACCGAATGTAATTAAGAAAAATTATCCATAACTCCTGGAATTGTCATAATTCCCCAAAATGCCCAACTGGAACACAAAAAGCTGCAGTGCATACAGGCGTCGAGAGAAGCCTCGAAGAAGTATCGAAGAAGAAGAACGTCGAAGAGTATCGAGCGTGACAATCCATGATATCGAGCGTGACAATCCATGATATCGAGCGTGACAATCCATGATATCGAGCGTGACAATCCATGATATCGAGCGTGACAATCCATGATATCGAGCGTGGCAATCCATGAACGTACATAATACCAGATAACTCTAGAGCCTTCCTGGAAGAGGCTCAGTTCCAGAGGCCTGGATGCAATAAACTTTTGCAAATTTCAGGGCCTTTGATGTGCAAACTTAAAACTACAGCCTTTCAAGCTCACATGAACCGAAGTTGAGGATTTTATGCAAACTGTCATCCTGTTGCAGTTAATAGACAGCTAATCCACTCACACCTCCATTACTAACATCATTCCCACTACCACCACCACCACCACGACTACCACAACAACGACCACCTTGGCCACAAGCACCACTACCTCTTCTACCACTATCGCCACCCTTATCACTCGCTGGCCCTCACTGAACACGATTCAGCATAGTGCTCCCTGAGTCTCAAGAGACCTCTCAAAGATACACGAAAAAGCAGTAAGGTGAAGAAGGAGGAGGATAAGAAGAAGGAGGAGGAGGAGGCGAAGGATAAAGCCAGGAATAAGAGGAGAGGCGCAAGGATATAATCAGCTCTGGGGGACTGGCAGAGAGATAAGGTGTTGAGACCGTAAGCTTCCAAAGTTTTGTGGTAATTTGCGGTTTCTTGTCTCTTAATAAATCCCCCTTTACAACCAGTGGGTTTCAATGACTGGTGGTTCACGGCCACCTTGGGGCGTGGAAGGTGTCGTCGAGGTCGTCTCTGATGGTTTGAGGTCATCCAAGGTCCTGTACCAGCGGGAATAACCTCGTTACGGGCCGAGGAATCGAACGGTCATCAAGTGCTGCTTAAAATACCGACTTATCACGCTCCAAACCTCTTCCCAGAATGCAAACCTCCTACCTCCTCCTATATCTCAACCCTCTGGCCACTCCCAACCATTCCCTTCACTACTCATTTCCCATTCTGGTTAACCCTCTCTACATGACAGGGAAATTCCTTTCTCCTCTCAGCTCCTGGGCCCCACCTCTTCACTAAACTCCTTCACTTTGTTCTTTCTTTCCTAGTGTCACTTGTTACCTCATCTCCACCTTCCTCTCACTTCTACCCAGCGTGTTCATATACTTGAACACGTCCTACTCTCACCATCACTCTCACTATCACTCTCACCATCACTCTCACCATCACTCTCACCATCACTCTCACCATCACTCTCACCATCACTCTCACTATCACTCTCACCATCACTCTCACCATCACTCTCACCATCACTCTCACCATCACTCTCACCATCACTGTCACCATCACTCTCACCATCACTCTCACCATCACTCTCACCATCACTCTCACCATCACTCTCACCATCACTCTCACCATCACTCTCACCATCACTGTCACTATCACTGTCACCATCACTCTCACCATCACTCTCACTATCACTGTCACTATCACTGTCACCATCACTGTCACCATCACTCTCACCATCACTCTCACCATCACTCTCACCATCACTCTCACCATCACTCTCACTATCACTGTCACCATCACTCTCACCATCACTCTCACCATCACTGTCACCATCACTGTCACCATCACTGTCACCATCACTCTCACCATCACTCTCACCATCACTCTCACCATCACTCTCACTATCACTGTCACCATCACTGTCACCATCACTCTCACCATCACTCTCACCATCACTGTCACCATCACTGTCACCATCACTCTCACCATCACTCTCACCATCACTCTCACCATCACTCTCACTATCACTGTCACTATCACTCTCACCATCACTCTCACAATCATTCTCACCATCACTCTCACCATCACTCTCACCATCACTCTCACCATCACTCTCACCATCACTCACCATCACTCTCACCATCACTCTCACCATCACTCTCACCATCACTGTCACCATCACTCTCACCATCACTCTCACCATCACTCTCACTATCACTGTCACCATCACTGTCACCATCACTCTCACCATCACTCTCACCATCACTCTCACCATCACTCTCACTATCACTCTCACCATCACTCTCACTATCACTGTCACCATCACTCACCATCACTCTCACCATCACTCTCACCATCAATGTCACTATCATTATCACCATCACTCTCACCATCACAATCACCATCAATCTCACCATCAATGTCACCATCACTCTCACCATCACTCTCACCATCACTCTCACCATCACTCTCACCATCACTCTCACCATCACTGTCACTATCACTCTCACCATCACTCTCACCATCACTCTCACCATCACTCTCACCATCACTCTCACCATCACTCTCACCATCACTCTCACCATCACTGTCACCATCACTCTCACCATCACTGTCACTATCACTCTCACCATCACTCTCACCATCACTCTCACCATCACTCTCACCATCACTCTCACCATCACTCTCACCATCACTCTCACCATCACTCTCACCATCACTGTCACTATCACTCTCACCATCACTCTCACCATCACTCTCACCATCACTCTCACCATCACTCTCACCATCACTGTCACCATCACTCTCACCATCACTCTCACCATCACTCTCACCATCACTCTCACCATCACTGTCACTCACTCTCACCATCACTCTCACCATCACTCTCACCATCACTCTCACCATCACCTCTAAGCTCCAGACGACGGGCTCTCCCATATGGCACTATTAAGGCGAGGTTCATCTTATCAGCTCCTGTCCGTCCTTGTCAACTGTGTCCTCCAACCTGGCACTCACTCACCCTGGCACTCACTCACCCTGGCACTCACTCACCCTGGCACTCACTCACCCTGGCACTCACTCACCCTGGCACTCACTCAGCCTGACACTCACTCAACCTGGCACTCACTCAGCCTGACACTCACTCAACCTGGCACTCACTCAGCCTGACACTAACTCAACCTGGCACTCACTCACCCTGGCACTCACTCAGCCTGGCACTCACTCAGCCTGACACTCACTCAACCTGGCACTCACTCAGCCTGACACTCACTCAACCTGGCACTCACTCAGCCTGACACTAACTCAACCTGGCACTCACTCAGCCTGACACTCAGCCTGGCACTCACTCAGCCTGGCACTCACTCAGCCTGGCACTCACTCAGCCTGGCACTCACTCACCCTGGCACTCACTCAGCCTGGCACTCACTCAGTCTGGCACTCACTCAGCCTGGGACTCACTCAGCCTGGCACTCACTCAGCCTGGCACTCACTCACCCTGGCACTCACTCAGCCTGGCACTCACTCAGCCTGGCACTCACTCAGATTGACACTCAGCCTGGCACTCACTCAGCCTGGCACTCACTCACCCTGGCACTCACTTAGCCTGGCACTCACTCACCCTGGCACTCACTTAGCCTGGCACTCACTCAGCCTGGCACTCACTCAGCCTGGCACTCACTCAGCCTGGCACTCACTCAGCCTGGCGTCCCCTACACCTGGCGTCCCCTACACCTGACGTCCCCTACACCTGGCGTCCCCTACACCTGGCGTCCCCTACACCTGACGTCCCCTACACCTGGCGTCCCCTACACCTGACGTCCCCTACACCTGACGTCCCCTACACCTGGCGTCCCCTACACCTGGCGTCCCCTACACCTGACGTCCCTTACACCTGGCGTCCCTTACACCTGGCGTCCCCTACACCTGGCGTCCCCTACACCTGGCGTCCCCTACACCTGGCGTCCCCTACACCTGGAGTTCCCTACACCTGGCGTCCCCTACACCTGGCGTCCCCTACACCTGGCGTCCCCTACACCTGGCGTCCCCCACACCTGGCGTCCCCTACACCTGGCGTCCGCTACACCTGGCGTCCCCTACACCTGGCGTCCCCTACACCTGGCGTCCCCTACACCTGGCCTCCCCTACACCTGGCGTCCCCTACACCTGGCGTCCCCTACACCTGGCGTTTGCTACACCTGACGTCCCCTACACCTGGCGTCCCCTACACCTGATGTCCCCTACACCTGGCGTCCCCTACACCTGGCGTCCCCTACACCTGATGTCCCCTACACCTGGCGTCCCCTACACCTGGCGTCCCCTACACCTGGAGTTCCCTACACCTGGCGTCCCCTACACCTGGCGTCCCCTACACCTGGAGTTCCCTACACCTGGCGTCCCCTACACCTGGCGTCCCCCACACCTGGCGTCCCCTACACCTGGCGTCCGCTACACCTGACGTCCCCTACACCTGGCGTCTGCTACACCTGACGTCCCCTACACCTGGCGTCCCCTACACCTGCCGTCCCCTACACCTGGCGTCCCCTTCACCTGGCGTCCCCCACACCTGGCGTCCCCTACACCTGGCGTCCCCTACACCTGGAGTTCCCTACACCTGGCGTCCCCTACACCTGGCGTCCCCCACACCTGGCGTCCCCTACACCTGGCGTCCCCTACACCTGGCGTCCCCTACACCTGGCGTCCCCTACACTTGGCGTCCGCTACACCTGACGTCCCCTACACCTGGCGTCCCCTACACCTGGTGTCCCCTACATCTGGCGTTATGAGGAGGACAAGGACAAGGAGCTGGGATATGAGGACAAGGAGCTGGGATATGAGGACAAGGAGCTAGGATATGAGGACAAGGAGCTGGGATATGAGAACAAGGAGCTGGGATATGAGAACAAGGAGCTGGGATATGAGGACAAGGAGCTGGGATATGAGAACAAGGAGCTGGGATATGAGAACAAGGAGCTGGGATATGAGGACAAGGAGCTGGGATATGAGGACAAGGAGCTGGGATATGAGGACAAGGAGCTGGGATATGAGGACAAGGAGCTGGGATATGAGAACAAGGAGCTGGGATATGAGGACAAGGAGCTGGGATATGAGAACAAGGAGCTGGGATATGAGAACAAGGAGCTGGGATATGAGGACAAGGAGCTGGGATACGACTGCAAGGAGCTGCCACATAACAAATAAGGAACATATACGGCGACTAACCTCTTGAACCACCAAGCAGGGGCTCGAACGCCGACCCTACAAGACACAAGGCCGTCCCTGTATCTTATAGTCCAAGTGGATGCGCTTCCTTCAGATGAGGATCTCAGCTTTCGTCTACAGCATCTCGTTAAGGTATACAACAAAATCTAACGGGATACATAGCTTGTAGCTACAGAGAGGATACATAGCTTGTAGCTATAGAGAGGATACATAGCTTGTAGCTACAGAGAGGATACATAGCTTGTAGCTGCAGAGAGGATACATAGCTTGTAGCTGCAGAGAGGATACATAGCTTGTAGCTGTAGAGAGGATACATAGCTTGTAGCTACAGAGAGGATACATAGCTTGTAGCTGTAGAGAGGATACATAGCTTGTAGCTGCAGAGAGGATACATAGCTTGTAGCTGTAGAGAGGATACATACCTTGTAGCTGTAGAGAGGATACATAGCTTGTAGCTGTAGAGAGGATACATAGCTTGTAGCTGTAGAGAGGATACATAGCTTGTAGCTGTAGAGAGAATACATAGCTTGTAGCTACAGAGAGGATACATAGCTTGTAGCTGTAGAGAGTATACATAGCTTGTAGCTATAGAGAGGATACATAGCTTGTAGCTATAGAGAGGATACATAGCTTGTAGCTGTAGAGAGGATACATAGCTTGTAGCTGTAGAGAGAATACATAGCTTGTAGCTATAGAGAGGATACATAGCTTGTAGCTGTAGAGAGGATACATAGCTTGTAGCTGTAGAGAGGATACATAGCATGTAGCTGTAGAGAGAATACATAGCTTGTAGCTGTCGAGAGGATACATAGCCTGTAGCTGTAGAGAGGATACATAGCTTGTAGCTGTAGAGAGAATACATAGCTTGTAGCTGTAGAGAGGATACATAGCTTGTAGCTACAGAGAGGATACATAGCTTGTAGCTGTAGAGAGGATACATAGCTTGTAGCTGTCGAGAGGATACATAGCTTGTAGCTGTAGAGAGAATACATAGCTTGTAGCTGTAGAGAGGATACATAGCTTGTAGCTACAGAGAGGATACATAGCTTGTAGCTGTAGAGAGGATACATAGCTTGTAGCTGTCGAGAGGATACATAGCTTGTAGCTGTAGAGAGAATACATAGCTTGTAGCTGTCGAGAGGATACATAGCTCGTAGCTGTAGAGAGGATACATAGCATGTAGCTGTCGAGAGGATACATAGCATGTGGCTATAGAGAGGGAGTGTTTCCTTGAACTTCCAAATGTCTGTATATATACATTTGTAATTGTATTAATATACATTCCTGTGTTGCTAGGTAATTTTCTGTTAATAAATGTTGAGTGTTTAGAGATCATTTAACATGCTAATTACATTATTTTCGGCTTCGGATTGAATCGTGGATTACCTTATCCAGGAATGACTCAGGTTGAGCTAATTGGGCAGGAAAACTAGTTCATTTATTATGCATGTCTATTCTCATGTTGTGTGTGTGGGGGGTGAGGGGGGAGGAACCCATACCTATGTTGTGGGCGGTGGTGGAACCCATTCACGCTCTGTGGAGGGTGGTGGAACACATTCACGCTCTGTGGACGGTGGTGGAACACACTCACGCTCTGTGGGCGGTGGTGGAACACATTCACGCCCTGTGGGCGGTGGTGGAACCCATTCACGCCCTGTGGGCGGTGGTGGAACACATTCATGCCCTGTGGGCGGTGGTGGAACACATTCACGCTCTGTGGAGGGTGGTGGAACACATTCACGCCCTGTGGGCGTTGGTGGAACACATTCACGCTCTGTGGGCGGTGGTGGAACACATTCACGCCCTGTGGGCGGTGGTGGAACACATTCACGCCTTGTGGGCGGTGGTGGAACACATTCACGCCTTGTGGGCGGTGGTGGAACACATTCCCACCCTGTGGGCGGTGGTGGAACACATTCACGCCCTGTGGGCGGTGGTGGAACACATTCACGCCTTGTGGGCGGTGGTGGAACACATTCACGCCCTGTGGGCGGTGGTGGAACACATTCACGCCTTGTGGGCGGTGGTGGAACACATTCACGCCTTGTGGGCGGTGGTGGAACACATTCCCACCCTGTGGGCGGTGGTGGAACACATTCACGCCCTGTGGGCGGTGGTGGAACACATTCACGCCTTGTGGGCGGTGGTGGAACACATTCACGCCTTGTGGGCGGTGGTGGAACACATTCCCACCCTGTGGGCGGTGGTGGAACACATTCACGCTCTGTGGGCGGTGGTGGAACACATTCACGCCTTGTGGGCGGTGGTGGAACACATTCCCACCCTGTGGGCGGTGGTGGAACACATTCACGCCTTGTGGGCGGTGATGGAACACATTCCCACCCTGTGGGCGGTGGTGGAACACATTCCCACCCTGTGGGCGGTGGTGGAACACATTCCCACCCTGTGGGCGGTGGTGGAACACATTCACGCCCTGTGGGCGGTGGTGGAACACATTCACGCCTTGTGGGCGGTGGTGGAACACATTCCCACCCTGTGGGCGGTGGTGGAACACATTCCCACCCTGTGGGCGGTGGTGGAACACATTCCCACCCTGTGGGCGGTGGTGGAACACATTCACGCCATGTGGGCGGTGGTGGAACACATTCACGCCCTGTGGGCGGTGGTGGAACACATTCACGCCATGTGGGCGGTGGTGGAACACATTCACGCCCTGTGGGCGGTGGCAGAAAGATTACAGAAGCACATAAAAGGCTTAAACACTAAGCCCTATTATCTCTTAGCTAAACAACAGAACGTTTTTGCAGAGGTGTGTAATTACCTTCGTGTAATTACCTAAGTGTAGTTACAGGATGAGAGCTACGCTCGTGGCGTCCCGTCTTCCCAGGACTCTTTGTCGTATAACGCTTTGAAGCTACTGACGGTTTTGGACTCCACCACCTTCTCACTTATCTCTGTGTGAGTGTGTGTGTCTACGTGTGTGTGTGTGTGTGTGTGTATGTGTGTGTGTGTGTGTGTGTGTGTGTGTGTGTGTGTGTGTTTGTTTTGCTGTATGCAAATGAATTCATAAGCTATCAACATTGCCTGGTTTGACCATTTCATTGCAAAACCAGCTCTACATCAACCTAGAATCCGTATTAAAATTTCCTTCTGCAACTAAAGGATAACTCTATCTCTCTCTCACTGTCCCATATTGCTTCTTGCAATGAAAGTGAAAGTAAAGGAGATTATGACGAGGGGCTAAGGTAGGACATCCATGGAAGGGGTAGGAGAACAGGACAGGAGATGGGATAGGAGAACGGAGTGATTGAACTATCTTATCTTGAGATCTTGAGGTTATCTTGAGATGATTTCGGGGCTTAGTGTCCCCGCGGCCCGGTCCTCGACCAGGCCTCCACCCCCAGGAAGCAGCCCGTGACAGCTGACAAACACCCAGGTACCTATTTTACTGCTAGATAACAGGGGCATAAGGTGAAAGAAACTCTGCCCATTGTTTCTCGCCGGTGCCTGGAATCGAACCCGGGATCATAGGATCACAAGTCCAACGTGCTGTCCGCTCGGCCGACCGGCTCCCTATATAGCCAAGTTATTTTCCATCATCGGGAATAGAACGCGGAACTGCAAGATGCAAAGCCCTTCCTCCCTCCTTCTCTCTCCATCCTCCACATTTCCTAGAGCAAACAGTAATTACCATCATCTTCAAGTACCTGACTAGCTGCTAGTCTCAGCTGTTTGGCCATAACGTTTCTTCGTCCCGTGCTCTTAACTAGACGAAATAGTTTGCTTAAACACACAGCAGTCAGAGAGAGAGACTTCCCAAGTCAAGGATGCCCTCTTGAGACTGCGAGGGGAGACGCTGCTCAAGCTCTTTGAAGACCAACCTTATCAAAGCTTATATTCTCTACTTGGATTTCTATCTTCATCTCTGGGTCTGTGTGTACCTCTTTTTCTCCCAACGTGTCTTGCTCAGCATCTCACTGTGTATCTGTGCAGCTCTTTCTGTACACACACACACACACACACACACACACACACACACACACACACACACACACACACACAACACACACACACACACACACATACACACACACACACAAACACACACACACAAAGGGTCCAAAGAGCCAAAGACCAAAGAGCCAAAGCTCAACCCCCGCAAGCACAAATAGGCGAGTACACACACACACACACACACACACACACACACACACACACACACACACACACACACACACCACACACACACACACACACACACCCCACACACACCCACACGAGGGGGCCTCGTAGCCTGGTGGATAGCGCCACCCTAAGTGCCCCTGTTACCTAACAGTAAATAGGTACCTGGGAGTTAGTCAGCTGTCACGGGCTGCTTCCTGGGGTGTGTGTGTGTGTGGTGTGGGAAAAAAAAAAAAGTAGTTAGTAAACAGTTGATTGACAGTTGAGAGGCGGGCCGAAAGAGCAAAGCTCAACCCCCGCAAAAACACAACTAGTAAACACACACACACACACACAGAGGCGGGATCAAAGAGCCAGAGCTCAACCCCCGCAAACACAACTAGGTGAGTACACACACACACACACACACACATCCACACACACACACACACACACAGAGGCGGGATCAAAGAGCCAGAGCTCAACCCCCGCAAACACAACTAGGTGAGTACACACACACACACACACACACACACATGGGTTCTGGACAAGGAAATCATGCCTAACAAACCTTTTAGAATTCTATGATAAAGTAACAAGGATAAGGCAGGACAGAGAAGGCTGGGCAGATTGCATATTTCTTGACTGCCAAAAGGCCTTTGATACGGTACCGCACATGAGACTGCTATACAAACTTGAGAGGCAGGCAAGAGTAAGCGGAAAGGCCCTAGTATAGGTGAAGAACTACCTAACAGGAAGGAGCCAGAGGGTAATGGTAAGGGGCGAAAAGTCGGACTGGCGAACAGTAACAAGTGGAGTACCTCAAGGATCGGTGCTGGGACCAATCTTCTTTCTAATTTACGTAAATGATATGTTTACAGGAGTGGAATCATACATGTCAATGTTTGCAGATGACGCAAAATTAATGAGAAGAGTTGTGACAGACGAGGATTGTAGGATCCTCCAAGAGGACTTAAACAGGCTGCAGAGATGGTCAGGGAAATGGCTACTGGAGTTTAACACCAGTAAATGTAAAGTTATGGAAATGGGATCAGGTGACAGGAGACCAAAGGGACAGTACACAATGAAGGGAAACAGCCTACCTGTAACGATTCGAGAAAGAGACCTGGGAGTGGATGTGACACCTAATCTAACTCCTGAGGCACATATAAATAGGATAACGACAGCAGCGTACTCTACACTGGCGAAAATTAGAACTTCATTCAGAAACCTAAATGAGGAAGCTTTTAGGGCGCTTTACACTGCCTACGTGAGACCCGTCTTAGAGTATGCCGCGCCATCATGGAGCCCCCACCTGAAGAAACACATAAAGAAACTGGAGAAGGTTCAGAGGTTTGCGACGAGGCTTGTCCCAGAGTTACGAGGGATGGGATATGAAGAGCGGCTGAAGGAACTGAACCTTACGACACTAGAGAAAAGAAGGGAGAGAGGAGATATGATAGGGACATATAAAATACTCAGGGGAATTGACAAAGTGGAAATAGATGAAATGTTCACACGTAATAATAACAGAACGAGGGGACATGGGTGGAAACTGGAAACTCAGATGAGTCACAGAGATGTTAGGAAGTTTTCTTTTAGCGTGAGAGTAGTAGAAAAATGGAATGCACTTGGGGAACAGGTTGTGGAAGCAAATACTATTCATACTTTTAAAACTAGGTATGATAGGGAAATGGGACAGGAGTCATTGCTGTAAACAACCGATAGCTAGAAGGGCGGGATCCAAGAGTCAATGCTCGATTCTGCAAGCACATATAGGTGAGTACATATAGGTGAGTACACACACACCCTGCACACTCCTGCACACTCCTTGCACCATGCCAGGGCACAGTTGACCTGACCTCGCTCAGGTCTGGGCAGTGTAAATGAAGCAGCCAAGTCGAGAACCATCAAAACTTGTGCCTCTAAGTTTTTGCCTTCTCCTCTTATCTTAGTTTAAGTTCCGTGAAATTAAGTTAGTGGCAAAAGAAAGGGAGAAGAATAAGAGGGAAGAAAAATTAGGACGCGTGAGGTAGAGAGGGAGAGAGAGAGAGAGAGAGAGAGAGAGAGAGAGAGAGAGAGCAAACACAACCCCTACTTCAATCCCCGACCGTCTAAGGGGTTGGGCCACCATTCCATCCCCTCGTCCCATCCCAAATCATTATCCTGACCCCTTCCAAGCACTATATAGTCGTAATGGCTTAGTGCTTTATTTTGATATGTACCCTTACTCTTCTACAACAACTACCGCTAAATTTATGCCATCTACAACTACCACTTCTTCTGAGTTATCTACTGGAGTCTTATCTACTGTTTCCCAGTGCATCTACGCACCCCAGACGGCCGTGTCTAGGCCATAAGGACCCCAAAACCTTGGTGGAATTATAGATAAATTGCAACTCAGGCGGATATCAACACGCCCAGCACGGTAATGAGTGCATGTTCTCATTAATGAGACAATATACTTATCATTGAGGCTATGTACACCTTAGTAATGAGAATTAATGTGCCTAATAGTTGGTCACATTAATTCTCATTAATATAGTGTACATTGGCTCAATAACGAGTATATTCTGTCATTAATGAGGAGAACCTCAACTCCTCACTGAGAGGAGAGTCTCTTCATGTTTGCCTCATTAATCAAGGAGGCAGTAAATGTCAGCTTGAATCGCAATTTAAGACAACAAAACGTTTTCAGATTCTTTCACACCACTTTCCAGCAACATTTATTATTTGTATCAATTATTTTAGGGAATAATACATAAATTATATATTTAAACATGATATTAGTGTTTAGTGGAATGCATAAGGAGTCAAATTGTGTTAAAAAAGAGCGATTTTTAGAAAATTTGGAAAACTACTTTTTTTCTGATCATAGAACAACTAAATGTATTTTGAAGGTTTCATTCAGCCTTTAAATATCATTCACAATTTATTAATGAATTTTACAAAAAACGCCATATATTTTATATTTAAACATGTAAAAACTATTTGTAATACATTAGGAACAAAATAGTCGTAGAAAAACAATTTATTATAAAAACTTTGTGTTTGGATTTTTAGATTAAAAGTTTCTCAAAGGCTCTCCTGCACCATTCTCAATGCAAGTCATTCCTACACCTATGGGAAGAGATAGACGAACGTTTTCTATATGATTTGTGTTTGCTGGGAAGTGTTCCATTCAACATGTTTATAATCTCAAAACTCAATATATAAACTCAAAACTCATATATATATATATAAACTCATATATATACATATACATAAACTCAGTATATAAACTCAAATTATTTCACCAAATGCTTCTCACAAGTCTGCTAAGCATTTTCTCCACATAATGAAGTGTTTCCAAGACTGGCAATAAAGGCAGTTTTCAATATTTGCAATATAGGAGATTATGACGAGATTATGATTATATTTTGAAAATTGACCTATTTTCTGCAAGAGAAAAAGGTTGATTTTTTTGTGACCAGGGTTATCAGTTCTCCTCAACTTCATCTCCTGGTTCTCTTCAATTCTCTACTTCGTCTCCACTTCAAGATTTACGATTTTCGGGAACTCGGAATTGTGAAGATGAAATAATTTTATCTCTCATTATCTTTCACGAAGACTAATGTTTAAAGGTCAAATGATTAACGTTATTCAGGAATTCTACTTAGACATGGGAGATAGAGGGAGAGAGAGAGAGAAAGAGAGAGAGAGAGAGAGAGAGAGAGAGAGAGAGAGAGAGAGAGTGAGAGAGAGAGAGAGAGAGAGAGAGAGAGAGAGAGAGAGAGAGAGAGAGAGAGAGAGAGAGAGAGAGAGAGAGAGTGAGAGAGAGAGAGAGAAGAGAGAGAGAGAGAGAGAGAGAGAGAGAGAGAGAGAGAGAGAGAGAGTGAGAGAGTGAGAGAGAGAGGAGAGAGAGAGAGAGAGAGAGAGAGAGAGAGAGAGAGAGAGAGAGAGAGAGAGAGAGAGAGAGAGAGAGAGAGAGAGAGAGAGAGAGAGAGAGAGAGAGAGAGAGAGAGAGTGAGAGAGTGAGAGAGGGGAGTGAAATACCAAAACTCAGTCCGTTAAATCTTTTTGTCTGTAGAAAGCACTATCCTTTTCCTGATTCCCAGAGGAATGATTCTGCCACACTCCCACACCTGCTGATCAATACATCGTCTCTGTCTCTCTCTGTCTCTCTCTGTCTCTCCTCTGTCTCTCTCTCTCTCTCTCTCTCTCTCTCTCTCTCTCTCTCTCTCCTCTCTCTCTCTCTCTCTC
>NW_025553136.1:0-10216 GCF_020424385.1 Procambarus clarkii | reverse complement strand
GTAACTTATTGTGTTTGGCATAATTTGTTATCTTATTTTTTGTCTTTCACCTAACCTTAGAGATATAGTATATTTGTTATATTGTGTGGACCTATATGTTGAATATATTAGCCTTAATCTAACCTTACATATATAGTTTGGTTTTCTCCTCGTTGTGCATTGTGTTAAATGTTTGAATGTGGTCCACCTTCTCACTTAACCTTCCCTTTTCTCTCTTAATCTAATATCCCGCCTTGTACACATAACTTTTTCCTCTTTTATCCTTTTCTTACATTAATTTGTATTTGTATTTCTTATTTTTAGTAGTAATATATTTGAAGAGTCAGAGAAACTAAGACTTGAGACTAAGAATGGAAGAAAGAAAGAGAGACTGACTGAGACCAAGAAAGATAGAGCTATAATAAGATGAGATGAAAGAAGGAGCGAGTCTGAGACTAAGAGAAGGAGATAGAAAAAGATAACATACTAAGACATAGACGAGACAGAGACAGTGAACAATAAGGACAGAAAACAAAAGACAGAGACAAGAAAAAAATTGACAGAAAACAACAACAGAGACAATAACAGAAAATAGAGACAGACAGACATTGACCAAAAACAAAGACTAAGAAAGGGAAATAAAAGCTAAGACATTGAAATGTAAAATATAAAGTAGAGAGGATATAAGAGGGAGGGAAGGTTATACACATGGGGGAAGGTGGACATAAATTAAATATATAAACACAACATACAAAGAGGAGAAACCAAAAACTACACCTGAAAAATTTGTTCAAGATAATATATTCAACAAATATACCCAAAACAAACAAATAAACTATATTTGTAAGGTTAGGTGAAAGACAAAAAAAAATTTGTCCACACAATCAATTACATCCGAAAGATCAGGTTAAAGGTCAAAGAATAAGAACAAATATATATATATATATATATTATAATATATATATATATATATATATTATATATATAGATATATATATATATATATATATATATATATATATATATATAATATATATATATATATATATAGATATATATATAAACCCAATAAATACACTAACGAAAGACAAAAGAAATGAAAATGCATAAAAATACCTATCTTTAAAAAAAATTCATTACATATACATTATAATTCATTACATTCATTATATATATACCTATATATATATATATTATATAATATATATATATATAGATATATATATATATATATATATATATATAATGCGAACAAGCCTGAATGGTCCCCAGGACATATGCAACTGAAAACTCACACCCCAGAAGTGACTCGAACCCATACTCCAGAAGCCACGCAACTGGTATGTACAAGACGCCTTAATCCACTTGACCATCACGACCGGACATAATGAGGTGATAGCCGAGGCGATATGAACCACCCCACCGCCGGCACTCGGATAGTTATCTTGGGCATAGCATTTTACCAAATCACCTCATTCTTTGGGGCACCACGTGAGGAACCACAAATGCGAACAAGCCTGAATGGTCCCCAGGACATATGCAACTGAAAACTCACACCCCAGAAGTGACTCGAACCCATACTCCCAGAAGCCTCGCAACTGGTATGTACAAGACGCCTTAATCCACTTGACCATCACGACCGGACATAATGAGGTGATAGCCGAGGCTATATGAACCACCCCACCGCCGGCACTCGGATAGTTATCTTGGGCATAGCATTTTACCAAATCACCTCATTCTTTGGGGCACACGTGAGGAACACAAAAAACATGCGAACAAGCCTGAATGAGGTGATTTGGTAAAATGTGTTCCTCACGTGTGCCCCAAAGAATGAGGTGATTTGGTAAAATGCTATGCCCAAGATAACTATCCGAGTGCCGGCGGTGGGGTGGTTCATATAGCCTCGGCTATCACCTCATTTTGTCCGGTCGTGATGGTCAAGTGGATTAAGGCGTCTTGTACATACCAGTTGCGTGGCTTCTGGGAGTATGGGTTCGAGTCACTTCTGGGGTGTGAGTTTTCAGTTGCATATGTCCTGGGGACCATTCAGGCTTGTTCGCATTTGTGTTCCTCACGTGTGCCCCAAAGAATGAGGTGATTTGGTAAAATGCTATGCCCAAGATAACTATCCGAGTGCCGGCGGTGGGGGTGGTTCATATAGCCTCGGCTATCACCTCATTATGTCCGGTCGTGATGGTCAAGTGGATTAAGGCGTCTTGTACATACCAGTTGCGTGGCTTCTGGGAGTATGGGTTCGAGTCACTTCTGGGGTGTGAGTTTTCAGTTGCATATGTCCTGGGGACCATTCAGGCTTGTTCGCATTTGTGTTCCTCACGTGTGCCCCAAAGAATGAGGTGATTTGGTAAAATGCTATGCCCAAGATAACTATCCGAGTGCCGGCGGTGGGGTGGTTCATATAGCCTCGGCTATCACCTCATTATGTCCGGTCGTGATGGTCAAGTGGATTAAGGCGTCTTGTACATACCAGTTGCGTGGCTTCTGGGAGTATGGGTTCGAGTCACTTCTGGGGTGTGAGTTTTCAGTTGCATATGTCCTGGGGACCATTCAGGCTTGTTCGCATTTGTGTTCCTCACGTGTGCCCCAAAGAATGAGGTGATTTGGTAAAATGCTATGCCCAAGATAACTATCCGAGTGCCGGCGGTGGGGTGGTTCATATAGCCTCGGCTATCACCTCATTATGTCCGGTCGTGATGGTCAAGTGGATTAAGGCGTCTTGTACATACCAGTTGCGTGGCTTCTGGGAGTATGGGTTCGAGTCACTTCTGGGGTGTGAGTTTTCAGTTATATATATATATATATTATATATATATTATATATATTATATATATATATATATCGCAAATCGCTGTTCCAGCCTTCCTGTCCTCCTTATCAGCATCCGACGACCTTGTGAAGGAAATTCTACCTGCCCACTTACATCAGCTGGCAGGTGTACATGATCGCAATTTTACACGCTGTGCCACAGAGTGGGCCTCTCGTGCAGGCCAATCACCTCAACCACCATCCCCAAAGCCCACAGGCAATCCAGCTGGGATGGTCCCATTGTAGACCAAGTTGCTGCAGAGTGCCTGGGTGCTGCAACAACACAACACGACATTGCTCGCCTCACAGCAGTAGCAGCACCGCATGCAGGGGATTTCCTGTTAGCAACCCCAATGTCGGCAACTGGCATGCGTCTCACACCACACGCCCTCCGAATTGCTCTGGCCCTCCGCCTTGCTGCCCCAATCCACACCAGATATAGGTGTATTTGCGGCGAGGTGGTGGCTGACAGGTACGGCCACCATGGCCTACTCTGCCAAAGCACAGGGGGATGGCACTCGAGGCACAATGAAGTTAACGACATCATCAAGAGGAGCCTCACCACAGCTGGATGCCCAGCTGAAAGAGAGCCCCGTTACCTAACGCCCCGTAACTCTGATGCTCTTATTGGTCGCCCGGATGGTATCACAGTGAACCCCTGGAAGAATGGCAAGCAGTTGGTATGGGACTACACGTGCGTATCAACCCTGGCTAACACCTACATTAACCTCAGTGTTGCACAACCAGGTGGATTTTTCACCCACAGGGAAGCAGCCAAATCCCGTAAGTATAGAGAACTAGATCACCACTACAATTTTGTCCCCATTGCTTCTGAGACACTCGGCGCCTGGGGTAAAAGTGCTACCAGTTTTTTGAAGGAACTGGGTTCTAGGCTCATTGAAACAACAAGGGACCCAAGAGCTGCAAGCTTTCTTTTCCAGCGCCTCAGTGTGGCGATACAGAGGGGAAATGCGCACTGCATCCAGGGTTCCTGCCCGCCATCTGAGGAGCTGGAGGAACTCGACAACCTATGATAACCATCTTTGTAATCCGTATGCAACTCCTTTTTTGTAACAAAGTTCAAATAAAGTAAATATATATGTGTATACACACACACACACACACACACAAACATATATATATATATATATATATATATATATATATATATATATATATATATATATATATATGCAGAATAACCACATGTGAAAAATAGAAAATGCTTAACGCGTTTTCGGCTAATTCGCCTTCATCAGAGCAAAGTAGAATGAAGATAAGATTGCTGATCAGACCTTTATATGCGCCTGGGCAGATCACCTGACCACCAAAAATAAGTGGAGGAAAGAAAGAGGTAACTGCAGAAGGCCTATTGCCCATACGAGGCAGCTCCTATTAATATCTCCAAGTGCCATCCATACGTGTTTAAATGATTGCTATATTGTTAATATTGCTATATTATACGTGTTAATGATTGCATACTTATTTTTGGTGGTCAGGTGATCTGCCCAGGCGGATATAAAGGTCTGATCAGCAATCTTATCTTCATTCTACTTTGCTCTGATGAAGGCGAATTAGCGAAAACGCGTTAAGCATTTTCTATTTATCACATGTGGTTATTCTGCATACTTGGATCAGTGTTTTTTGTGATCATTGTTGCATATATATATATATATATATATATATATATATATATATATATATATATATATATATATATATATATATATATAATGACATGCCTCTTGACATGCCAGAAAGTATTCTGAGGAAACTACTCCAAGCTTGTACTAAAGAGGCACCTTCTTGAGCCCGGATGGGCACATGTATAAGCAGTAGATGGGGTCGCCATGGGTTCTCCCCTAGGTGTCCTGTTTGCAAACTTCTACATGGGTACCATCGAGCAAAAAGTCTTAGTCGAAATGAACTTGAAACCGGCCATATACTGCAGGTATGTTGACGACATTTTAACACAGGTACCTGATGTCAGACATCTGCAGGAGCTGAAGGAGGCATTTGAGCAGAGTTCCGTGCTGCGTTTCACTTACGAGATGGAAAAGGATGGGAAGCTGCCCTTTCTAGATGTAACAGTCATGGAAAAGGGCGGAGGTTCCACACTGCAGTCTACACTAAGGAAACAAACATAGGAATGTGCCTAAATGCCAACAGCGACTGCCCTGACAGGTACAAGAGGAGTGTTGTTAACGCATATGTCGACCGTGCTCTCAGCCACAGCTCAGAATGGACGCAAGTCGACGAAGAACTCTGTAGGGTAAGGCAGGTCCTAGTCAATAACGGCTTCTCCAATGGTTTCATCGAAGACATCATAAGAAGGAAAGTGAAAAGCCATGCAACCTCTGAAGAGACAACTAACACAACACCTATACCCCCTATTAGACTATTTTACAGGAACTTCTTTTCCACAGCTCATAAAACGGAGGAAAGGGTCCTGAAAGATATTGTTAATAGAAACGTTATCCCTACAGACAAAAATCAGAGGATACAACTGACGATTTACTATAAAACCAGAAAAAACGGCCAGCACTACTCATGAGAAACTCTCCAGACACAAAACAGAACGCTTTAAAAGAGACTAACGTCGTCTATGCCTTCAAATGCCCACTTGGGGACTGTAAGCTCCAAAAAAACCCAGTATATAGGCAAGACAACAACATCTCTTTCTAGGCGTTAACGATGCATAAAGCAACAGGGCTCCATTAAGGAACATATAATCTCTTCCCACAACCAAACCATCGCCAGAGAAATCCTAGTAAACACACAGAAATCATCGATAGATACAGCGATAGCAGGCGGCTTGACGTTTGCGAGGCACTACACATCAAGAAGTCAACACCAGCAATCAACAGCCAATTATTGCACAACTATATTCTACCCACCTCAAGACTCCGCTCCAATATAGAAGCATCAAGAAATATGGACCAATAGGCTTTCTACAAACACTTCTATTCAATACCCATTGTTTGTGTTCTGTCTTGTGTTGATACTTTTAATACCCTATTAATATCCCTCTTGTTCTGTCTGTGTTAATGCCACATCACCCCTCCCACCTCACTCAAATGTAGATATAAAATCGGAGATACGTAAGTTCTAATCAGTTGTGTATTTGTGAACTAAAGTCTTTGAAAGTGTAATAAGTTTTACGAAACGCGCCCGTGTCGCGTCAGACTAGAAATAAAAATGAATTTGGAGAATTGATTTTTGATTTACCTCCAACAGTGAAGCGTAATGTACGAAAGATTGAGAAAATTCGTGTCAGAATATTAATCTTACTTTTTCGGTCATATTTAATAATATATATATATATAATATATATATATATATAGATATATATATATATATATATATATATATATATATATATATATATATATATATATATATATATATAACAAAAAATCCTTAAAATGAAACAAAGTATTTTAAACGTATATTGATAACCATGAATGTCCTGGAGAAATACATATATACATATGATAAAGATGTTAAATGTATTAAGAATATGTGTAAAGACAAGATGCCGTAAATTGACATTCCTATAAATTATTTGAAAAAGTATGAGAAAATATAAAATAAGTAAAGGATAGATGGAGGGGAGGGGTTTGGTAAGGGGTAGTAGACTGGTTGGGTTAGGTTAGGGTTAGTGGGTTATGTCAAGGAGAAAAGTTTAAACACACTTTAGAACGAATAATAGAGATTGAAAGCAAAACAGAGACATGGTAATAAAACAGACTAAGATGATATAGATACATTAGTTGGATTATAATGTTCTGAAATTAGTATACATGTAAGAGTATCTCAAAGTATCTAAGTGTTTTCTTAGTTGTCTAAGTTTTGCTAGTTTGTCTAAGAATACAAATGATCGGTGATCATTTGTACTCTTTGTGCAAATGTTGCACTCGATCATTTGTGAGTACATAGATGTATTTGCTTGTCTTGACGAAAGTTTATGACTTTTGTGCATGTTTGAGACAGTAAGTTAATGAACTGAGCAAGGTGTTCATGTATAAGTCTGTGTATATTTATTTGTTTGTGTAAGTGAACTGAGTATTGTTGAAGTTGTTTAAAAGTGTGCAAGTTTTAATGAGTTATACAAGTTTGTGAATGTATGTGTATATGAAAAATGGGACATATATATATTTCGTGAAAGTATGTATGCAATTTATGTAAAAAGTGTATGTGTTATGGGTATTTATGCAAGTCTGTATATGTTTGAGAATGCAATATTTATGTTAATATTGAGAATGCAGTATTTATGTTAATATTGAGAATGCAATATTTATGTTAATATTGAGAATGCAGTATTTATGTTAATATTGAGAATGCAATATTTATGTTAATATTGAGAATGCAGTATTTATGTTAATATTGAGAATGCAGTATTTATGTTAATATTGAGAATGCAATATTTATGTTAATATTGAGAATGCAGTATTTATGTTAATATTGAGAATGCAATATTTATGTTAATATTGAGAATGCAGTATTTATGTTAATATTGAGAATGCAATATTATGTTAATATTGAGAATGCAGTATTTATGTTAATATGAGAATGCAATATTTAAGTTAATATTGAGAATGCAATATTTATGTTAATATTGAGAATGCAGTATTTATGTTAATATTGAGAATGCATATTTATGTTAATATTGAGAATGCAGTATTTATGTTAATATTGAGAATGCAATATTTTAAGTTAATATTGAGAATGCAATATTTATGTTAATATTGAGAATGCAGTATTTATGTTAATATTGAGAATGCAATATTTATGTTAATATTGAGAATGCAGTATTTATGTTAATATTGAGAATGCAATATTTATGTTAATATTGAGAATGCAATATTTATGTTAATATTGAGAATGCAGTATTTATGTTAATATTGAGAATGCAATATTTATGTTAATATTGAGAATGCAGTATTTATGTTAATATTGAGAATGCAATATTTATGTTAATATTGAGAATGCAATATTTATGTTAATATTGAGAATGCAGTATTTATGTTAATATTGAGAATGCAATATTTATGTTAATATTGAGAATGCAGTATTTATGTTATATTGAGAATGCAATATTTATGTTAATATGAGAATGCCAATATTTATGTTAATATTGAGAAGCAGTATTTATGTTAATATTGAGAATGCAGTATTTATGTAATATTGAGAATGCAATATTTATGTTAATATTGAGAATGCAATATTTAAGTTAATATTGAGAATGCAATATTTAAGTTAATATTGAGAATGCAATATTTATGTTAATATTGAGAATGCAATAACATATTTAATTGTAACAGTAAGTTCAAAAGAGTGTTGTCTGGGTAAATAAATAAAGGGTTTATGTTTCAGAGAGAATAAGATGATGCTTTAAATAAGTTACTTTAAATAAGTTAGGTTATGTAAGGGCAGGTAAGTTATATTAGGTAGGGTAGGTTATGTAAGTTATATTAGGTAAGAGAGGTTAGGTAGGTGGGGGGTAGATAAGTTATGTTATGTTATGCAAGTTAAGTTAGCAAGTTATGTAAGTTGGTCAAGTTAGATGGGTAAGTTACAGCAGGTAGGGTAGGTTTGTAAGTTACCGAGGCAGGTAGGGTAGGTTTTCTGAGTTACAGCAGGTAGAAGAGGATAGGTAGGGTTGGGTAAGTTATGTCAGCTAAGTTATTAAGATATGTTACTTACATCAGGTAGAAGAGGATGGGCAAGTTATGTCGGGTGGGTTATGTTATGTAAGTTAGGTCAGGTCAGGATAGGTAAGTTATATTAGGTAGGTTATGTAAGTTACATCAGGTAGGTAAGGATGGATAAGTTTAACTAGGTAAGTTACATTATAAAATATATCTTCAGTAAACGCTTGTCTTGCTCATATATAATAATATATATATATATATATATATATATATATATATAGATATATATATATATATATATATATATATATATATATATATATATATATATAGATAGGAGAAAAACTATTGCATAATAGATGTAACGTAAATAAATGAGAAATGATAGATATGTTACGAAAGTTGTAAATGTTCACTTTTTGTAATAATATTTAAATGCGGTTTTGTGTCTATATACGATGCATCTTAATAAGTTTAACATAAAGTATACTTACATATGACTTGAAAAAGTTACTCTTGACTAATGAAAGTGCAATTTTATTTAAGATTTGTTAAGAAATTATAACTTTAGATGTTGTAAATAAAGACATACCATCCTGGAAAGTAACATTCTTACGTCAATAAACCATAGAGTCTCTTTAATGCTTGAAGAGTATTCTTAATGATTCCGAGATTTTGGGATGCTCCCGGACTCAGGTTCGAAATCCTCGTCACGGCCCTTGTGGATTTTGTTCATTCCGAGATTAACTTTGATGATTCTGAGAATAACTTTTGATGGAAATAATAGTATTTTCAAGTCTTTGAGGGTGTCACTGGAGAATACAGATGACATGATGGAAACATTTGATGCGCCGAGATGTCTCGGGGAGTAACTTTAGTTTAGAAAATAGTATGAAGAATTACCTTTGACTATTTTTCGTACTTAACGACCCATTATAGTAGTTAAGAAAGTGTTGAAAGATGATGAACATGACTATTTTTCAGTTGAAAAAAGTGTTACTTTAGTTAAGAAAACGAGAAAAAAAGAATGTCTTTGTAAGCTTGTAACTGTATAAAGGATAATACTAGTTATCTTGAGGTTATCTTGAGATGATTTCGGGACTTTTAGTGTCCCTGCGGCCCGGTCCTCGACCAGGCCTCCAATCCCAGGAAGCAGCCCGTGACAGCTGACTAACACCCAGGTACCTATTTTACTGCTAGGTAACAGGGGCATACGGTGAAAGAAACTCTGCCCATTGTTTCTCGCCGGCGCCGGGATCGAACCCGGGACCACAGGTCACAAGTCCCGCGTGCTGTCCGCTCGGCTGACCTAGTTAAGAACAGTGTTGGTAAGAAATAATAAGTCGTTAAACAGAAACACATTAACAAAGTCGTTTGAAAAACAAACCTCAGTGAATGACTAAATAAATACTTTGTAGTAACTTGTTAACAATCAGTAATGCAGTTGAGAATACATAACAACGAAACTACATACTGAGGAGCCGGTCGGCCGAGCGGACAGCACTGTGGACTTGTGATCCTGTGGTCCCGGGTTCGATCCCGGACGCCGGAGAGAAACAATGGGCAGTTTCTTTCACCTACGCCCCTGTTACCTAGCAGTAAAATAGGTACCTGGGTGTAGTCAGCTGTCACGGGCTGCTTCCTGGGATTGGAGGCCTGGTCGAGGACCGGGCCGCGGGGACACTAAAGCCCCGAAATCATCATATAACTTCAAAATACTGAACGACAGAAATAATCGTACATGTTATTTAAAAGAACGA
>NW_025553135.1:15000-16603 GCF_020424385.1 Procambarus clarkii | reverse complement strand
CGAATACGTGCAGAGAGCCAGAATTTGCCTCAAAAATATGGCTCAAGGTCGAATTTGGATGTTTGTGCTATTTTCAAAATTGCAGGGTGGGTTTGGGCAAAATGTGACCCATCGCCGCTCTCAGTATTGGCATATTTTCGGAATAAAATTCGTAATTTCAAACTGCGATTACGTGCAGAGAGCCAGAGTTCGTCTCCAAAATATGGCTCAAGCGTCAAATTTGGGTTGTTTGGGATATTTTGAAAACTGCTGGGAGGGTTTGGGCAAAATGTGATCCATCGCCGCTTTCAGTAATGGTATTATTTTCGGGTATAAGAAGTCGTAATTTCAAACTGCGAAAACGTGCAGAGAGCAGAAATTGGGCTCTAAATATGGCTCAAGCGTCGAATTTGGGATGTTTGGGATATTTTGGAAACTGCAGGGGGGGGGGGCGGGGGGTTCGGCAAAAGTGACCCATAGCAAATCTCAGAACTTGTCATATTTTCGGTATAAAAGTAGTAATTTCAAACTTCGAATACGTGCACAGAGCCAGTATATGGCTCCAAAATTTGGCTCAAGCGTCGAATTTGGAGAGTTTTGGATATTTTGAAAACTGCACGGTGGGTTTAGTCAAAATATGACACATCGCCGCTCTCAGTAATTGCATATTTTCGGTATATAAAGTCGTAATTTCAAACGGCGGTTACGTTCAGAGAGCCAGAATTTGCCTCCAAAATATGGCTCAAGCGTTCGAATTTTGGATGTTTGGGATATTTCAAAACTGGAGGGTGGGTTTTGGGCAAAATGTGGCCCTTCGCCGGTCTCAGTAATTGGCATATTTTCGGAATTAAATTCGTAATTTCAAACTGCGATTACGTGCAGAGAGCTAGAGTTCGTCTCCCAAAATATGGCTCAAAGCGTCAAATTTGGGATGTTTGGGATATTTTGAAACTGCTGGGAGGGTTTGGGCAAAATGTGATCCATCGCCGCTTTCAGTAATTGGCATATTTTCGGTATAAGAAGTCGTAATTTCAAACTGCGAATACGTGCAGAGAGCCAGAAAATTGGGCTCTAAAATATGGCTCAAGCGTCCGAATTTGGGATGTTTGGGATATTTTGAAAACTGCAGGGGGGGGGGGGGTGTCGGCAAAATAAGACCCATAGCAAATCTAAGAAATTGGCATATTTTCGGTATAAAAAGTTGTTAATTTCATACTGCGAATACGTGCACAGAGCCAAAATTGGCTCCAGACTTTGGCTCAAGCGTCGAATTTGGAGAGTTTTTCGATATTTTGAAAACTGCACGGTGGGTTAAGTCAAAATATGACCCATCGATGCTCTCAGTAATTGGCATATTTTTTCGGTATAAAAAGGTCGTAATTTCAAACGGCGGTTACGTGCAGAGAGCCAGAATTTGCCTCAAAAATATGGCTCAAGCGTCGAATTTTGGATGTTTGTGCTATTTTCAAAATTGCAGGGTGGTTTTGGGCAAAATGTGACCCATCGCCGCTCTCAGTAATTGGCATATTTTCGGAATAAAATTCGTAATTTCAAACTGCGATTACGTGCAGAGAGCCAGAGTTCGTCTCCAAAATATGGCTCAAGCGTCAAATTTGGGTTGTTT
>NW_025553135.1:0-10000 GCF_020424385.1 Procambarus clarkii | reverse complement strand
ATTATGTGTTTGTATCATTTTTATCGTATATTTAATTAATTATTACCAATAAACTGAAAATTCACAAAAACGTGGAAAAACGGCAAAATATTGCCTAATTCGATTATATTTTGTTTAAATTACATAGAGGAAAAGGGGATGATAAACGTCAACATATTGCTAAATTCGATGATTTTTAGTACGAAACAAAATGCAAGAAAACTTGCTTAAAATGCAATATTATGCGAAATTCTGAGATTTGAAGGCCAAATCACATATCGTGATACTACATGAAATAGTATCAAAATATTGGTAAAATGAATATACATACGTAAAATCAAACTACATGAAAAACGTGAAAAAAGTCACTATTATACCAAATTTGAGGATTTAAACTTCGAATCATTAAGCGAGGTTTCGTATTATTTAGATCAAAGAAAGACATATGACAATGTTGTTTCCGATACAAATGATAAAAATCAATGTGTTTTCATTAGAGATAACTAAAATGTTCCTGAATTTCCGTTTATATTACCGATGGAAGAAGTACACGTAAAACCGCTCTAATCCGGCTGAAACGTCGATATATGCAATAAAAACAGAACTTTTCCCCTTTTCAATATCTTACTCTGTATTTTAACGAGAAACAAATAGTTGATTGCAAATGAAGTATTAAGGTTAATTTCTAATCAATTATGTGTTTGCATCATTTTAATCGTATATTTATTGAATTAATACCAATAAACTGAAATTCACAAAAACGTGGAAAAAAACGGCAAAATATTGCCTAATTCGATGATATTTTGTTTATATCACACAAAGGAAAAGGGATGATAAACGTCAAAATATTGCTAAATTCGATGATTTTTAGTACGAAACAAAATGCAAGAAAACTTGCTTAAAATGCAATATTATGCGAAATTCTGAGATTTGAAGGCCAAATCACATATCGTGATACTACATGAAATAGTATCGAAGTACTGGTAAAATGAATATATTTACGTAATTTCACACTACATGAAAAACGTGAAAAAAGTCACTATATTACCAAATGTGAGGATTTTAACTTCAAATTATAAGTCGAGGTTCCGTATTACTTAGATCCTAGAAAAGACATATTAAAATGTTGGTTCCAATACAAATGATAAAAATCAATGTGTTTTCATTAGAATTTACTAAAATGTTCCTGATTTTATGTTTATATTACCAATGGAAGATGTACATGTAAAACCGCTCTAATCCGGCTGAAACGTCGATATATGCAATAAAAACAGAACTTCTCCCCTTTTAAATATCTTACACAGTATTTTAACGAGAAACAAATAGTTGGTTGAAAATGAAGTATTTATGGTTAATTTCTAACCAATTATGTGTTTGCATCAATTTTATCGTATATATAATGAATAATAACAATAAACTGAAAATTTACAAAAACGTAGAAAAACGGCAAAATATTGCCTAATACGATGATATTTTGTTTAAATCACATAAAGGAAAATGGGGATGATAAACGTCAAAATATTGTTAAATTCGATGATTTTTAGTACAAAACAAAATGCAAGAAAACGTGCTTTAAAATGCAATATTATGCGAAATACTGAGATTTGAAGGCCAAATCACATATCGTGAAAAAACATGAAGTAGTATCGAAATATAAACAAATATATTTACATAAAAACACACTACATGAAATACGTGAAAAAAGTCACTATATTACCAAATTTGAGGATTTTAACTTCAAATTATAAATCGAGGTTTCGTATTATTTAGATCCTAGAAAAGACATATTAAAATGTGGTTTCCAATACAAATGATAAAAATCGATGTGTTTTCATTAGAATTAACTTAAATGTTCCTGATTTTCCGTTTATATTACCAATGGAAGATGTACATGTAAAACCGCTCTAATCCGGCTGAAACGTCGATATATGCAATAAAAACAGAACCCCTCCCCTTTCAATATCTTACACAGTATTTTAACGAGAAACTAATAGTTGATTGAAAATGAAGTATTTAAGGTTAATTTCTATCCAATTTTGTGTTTGCATCATTTTTATCGTATATATAATAAATTAATAACAATAAACTGAAAATTCACTAAACGTGGAAAAACGTCAAAATATTGCCTAATTCGATGATATTTTGTTTAAATCACATAAGGTAAAAGGGGAATGATAAACGTCAAAATATTGCTTAATTCGATGATTTTTAGTGCAAAACAAAATGCAAGAAAACTTGCTAAAAATGCAATATTATGCGAAATTCTGAGATTTGAAGGCCAAATCACATATCGTGAGAAAACATGAAGTAGTATCGAAATATTGGTAAAAACGAATATATATACGTAAAATCACACTACATGAAAACCTTAAAAAGTCACTATATTACCAAATTGAGGATTTTAACTTCAAATTATAAGGCGAGGTTTCGTATTATTTAGATCCTAGAAAAGACATATTAAAATGTTGTTTCCAATACAAATGATAAAAACCAATGTGTTTTCATTAGAATTTACTAAAATGTTCCTGATTTTATGTTTATATTACCAATGGAAGATGTACACGTAAAACCGCTCTAATCCGGCTGAAACGTCGATATATGCAATAAAAACAGAACTTCTCCCCTTTTAAATATCTTACACAGAATCATAACGAGAAACAAATAGTTGGTTGAAAATGAAGTATTTATGGTTAATTCCTAACCAATTATGTGTTTGCATCATTTTTATCGTATGTATAATGAATTAATAACAATAAACTGAAAATTCACAAAAACGTGGAAAAACGGCAAAATATTGCCTAATTCGATGATATTTTGAATAAATCACGTAAGGGAAAAGGGGGATGATGAACGTCAAAATATTGCTAAATTCGATGATTTTTTATACAAACCAAATGCAAGAAAACTAGCTAAAAATGCAATATCATGCGAAATTCTGAGATTTGAAGGCTAAATGACATATCGTGAGAAAACATGAAGTAGTATCGAAATATTGGTAAAAACGAATATATTTACGTAAAATCACATCACATGAAAAACGTGAAAACGCCACTATATTACCAATTTGAGGATTTTAACTTCAAATTATAAGGCGAGGTTTTGTATTACTTAGATCCCAGAAAAGACATCAAAAGACCTCTTAGATCCCAGAGATACATCTCTTAGATGTATTACTTAGATCCCAGAAAAGACCTCTGCATCACTCAAGAGAGTGATGCAGAGGATCAAGAGAGGGAAGCAGAAGCTTAAGAGAGTGATGCAGAGGCTGAAGAGAGTGATGCAGAGGCTCTAGAAAGTGATGCAGAGGCTTAAGAGAATGATGCAGAGGCCTAAGAGAGGGATGCAGAGGCTCAAGAGAGGGATGCAGAGGCTCAAGAGAGTGATTGAGAGGGTTACGAGAGTGATGCAGAGGATAAAGAGAGTGATGCAGAGGCTCGAGAGAGTTATGCAGAGGCCTCAAGAGAAGGATTCAGAAGCTTAAGAGAGTGATACAGAAGCTGAAGAGAGAGTTGCAGAGGCTTAAGAGAGTGAGGTAGAGGCTAAGGAGAGGGGTGCAGAGGCTCAAGTGAGTGATGCAGAGGCTTAAGAGGATGATGCATAGGCTCAAAAGAGTGATGCAGAGGCTGAAGAGAGGGATGCAGGGGCTCAAGAGAGTGATGCACAGGCTCAAGAGAGTGATTCAGAGGCGTAAGAGAGTGATGCAGAGGTTTGAGAGAGGGATGCAGAGGCTCAAGAGAGGGATGCAGAGGCTCAAGAGAGGGATGCAGGGGCTCAAGAGAGGGATGCAGAGGCTTAAGAGAGTGATGCAAAGGCTCAAGAGAGGGATGCAGAGGCTCATGAGAGGGATGCAGGAGTTCAAGAGAGAGATGCAGAGGCTCAAGAGAAAGATTCAGAGGCTTACGAGAGTGATGCAGAGGCTTAAGAGAGTGATGCAGAGGCTTTTGATACTACTTCATGTCTTCTCATGATATATGATTTGGCAGTCATATCTCAGAATTTCGCAAATTTTGCATTTTTAAGCAAGTTTCTTGTATTTTGTTTCGTACTAAAAGGCATCGAATTCAGAAATATTTGATGCTTATCATCCCCTTTTCCTTTATGTGATTTAAACAAAATATCATCGAATTAGGCAATATTTTGCCGTTTTCCCACGTTTTTGTGAATTTTCAGTTTATTGTTATTAATTTATTAAATATACGATAAAAATGATGTAAACACATAACTGATTAGAAATTTACCTTAAATACTTCATTTTCAATCAACTATTTGTTTCGCGTTAAAATACAGAGTAAGATATTGAAAAGGGGAGAAGTTCTGTTTTTATTGCATATATCGACGTTTCAGCCGAATTAAAGCGGTTTTACGTGTACATTTTCCATCGGTAATATAAACGGAAAATCAGGAACATTTAGTTAATTCTAATGAAAACATATTGTTTTCACCATTTGTATTGGAAACAACATTGTCATATGTCTTTTCTTGGATCTAAATAATACGAAACCTCGCTTTATGATTCGAAGTTAAAATCCTCAAATTTGGTATAATAGTGATATTTTTCACGTTTTTCATGTAGTTTGATATTACGTATATATATTCATTTTTACCAATATTTCGATACTATTTCATGTTGTATCACGATATATGATTTGGCCTTCAAATATCAGAATTTCGCATAATATTGCATTTTAAGCAAGTTTTCTTGCATTTTGTTTCGTACTAAAAATCGTCGAATTTAGCAATATTTTGACGTTTATCATCCCCTTTTTCTTTATGTGATTTAAGCAAAATATCATCGAATTAGGCAATATTTTGCCGTTTTTCCACGTTTTTGTGAATTTTCAGTTTATTGTTATTAATTCATTAAATATTCGATAAAATGATGCAAACACATAATTGATTAGAAATTAACCTTAAATACTTCCTTTTCAATCAAGTATTTGTTACTCGTTAAAATACAGAGTAAAATATTTAAAAGGGGAGAAGTTCTGTTTTTATTGCATATATCGACGTTTCAGCCGGATTAGAGCAGTTTTACGTGTGCATCTTCCATCGGTAATATAAACGGAAAATCAGGAACATTTTAATTAATTCTAATGAAAACGCATTGATTTTTATCATTTGTTTTGGAAACAATATTGTCATATGTCTTTTCTTGGATCTTCTTCATATGAAACCTCGCTCTATGATTTGAAGTTAAAATCCGCAAATATGGTAAAATAGTTACTTTTTTCACGTTTTTCGTGTAGTGTGATTTTACGTAAATATATTCATTTTTTAAAATATTTTGATACTACTTCATGTCTTCTCCCGATATGTGATTTGGCCGTCATATCTCAGAATTTAGCAAATTTTGCATTTTAAGCAAGTTTCTTGCATTTTGTTTTGTACTAAAAATCATCGAATTTAGCAATATTATGACGTTTATCATCCCCTTTTCCTTTATGTGATTTAAGCAAATTATCATCGAATTAGGCAATATTTGGCTGTTTTTCCACGTTTTTGTTGAATTTTCAGTTTATTGTTATTAATTCATTAAATATACGATAAAAATGATGCAAACACATAATTGATTAGAAATTAACCTTAAATACTTCATTTTCAATCAACTATTTGTTTTGCGTTAAAATACAGCGTAAGATACTGAAAAAGGGGAGAAGTTCTGCTTTTATTGCATATATCGACGTTTCAGCCGAATTAGAGCGGTTTTACGTGTACATCTTCCATCGGAAATATAAACGGAAAATCGGGAACATTTTAATTAATTCTAATGAAAACTCATTGATTTTTATCATTTGTTTTGGAAGCAACATTGTCATATGTCTTTTCTTGGATCTTCTTAATATGAAACCTCGCTCTATGATTTGAAGTTAAAATCCTCAAATATGGTAAAATAGTGACTTTTTCACGTTTTTCATGTAGTGTGATTTTACGTAAATATATTCATTTTTACTAATATTTTGATACTACTTCATGTCTTCTCACGATATGTGATTTGGCCGTCATATCTCAGAATTTCGCAAATTTTGCATTTATAAGCAAGTTTCTTGCATTTTGTTTTGTACTAAAAATCGTCGAATTTAGCAATATTATGACGTTTATCATCCCCTTTTCCTTTATTTGATTCAGACAAAATATCACCGAATTAGGCAATATTTTGCCGTTTTCCCACGTTTTTGTGAATTTTCGGTTTATTGGTATTAATTCTTTATATATACGAGAAAAATGATGTAAACACATAATTGATGAAAAATTAACCTTAAAAACCTCATTTTCAATCAACTATTTGTTTCTCGTTAAAATACAGAATAAGATATTCAAAAAGGGGAGAAGTTCTGTTTTTATGGCATATATCGACGTTTCAGCTGAATTAGAGCGGTTTTACGTGTACATCTTCCATCGGTTATATAAACGGAAAATAACGAACATTTTAGTTAATTCTAATGAAAACGCGTTGATTTTTATCATTTGTATTGGAAACAACATTGTCATATGTCTTTTCTTGGATCTTCTTGATACGAAACCTCGCTCTATGATATGAAGTTAAAATCCTCATATATGGTAAAATAGTGACTTTTTTCACGTTTTTCATTTAGTGTGATTTACGTAATAATATTCATTTTTACCAATATTTCGATACTACTTCATGTTTTCTCACGATATGTGATTTGGCCGTCATATCTTAGAATTTTGCAAATTTTGCATTTTTAAGCATGTTTCTTGCATTTTGTCTTGTACTAAAAATCATCGAATATAGCAATATTTTCATGTTTATCATCCCCTTTCCTCTATTTGGTATAAACAAAATATCATCGAATTAGGCAATATTTTGCCGTTTTTCCACGTTTTTGTGAATTTTCAGTTTGTTGGTATTAATTCAATAAATATACGATAAAATGATGCAAACACATAATTGATTAGAAATTAACCTTAAATACTTCCTTTTCAATCAAGTATTTGTTTCTCGTTAAAATACAGAGTAAGATATTGAAAAGGGGAGAAGTTCTGTTTTTATTGCATATATTGACATTTCAGCCGAATTAGAGCGGTTTCACGTGTACATCTTCCATCGGTAATATAAACGGAAAATAAGGAACATTTTAGTTAATTCAAATGAAAACACATTGATTTTTATCATTTGTATAGGAAACAACATTGTCATGTGTCTTTTCTTGGATCTAAATAATACGAAACCTCGCTTTATGATTCGAAGTTAAAATCCTCAAATTTGGTATAATAGTGATTTTTTTCACGTTTTTCATGTCGTTTGATATTACGTATATATTAATTTTTACCAATATTTCGATACTACTTCATGTAGTATTATCTTTCCTGCCTCTACTCTACACAGACGCCGTCTTGTAGAATCGGCTCTTATTAACAATGTACCCAACATGAACTTGAGTCCTGGCTTTGTTGCTGTGGACTCTTCCCTTTCACAGTATATACTCAAATGCTCTAATCTTTCTAACAAACGTGACTTAACATAAGCTTTCCCCCTTCCATTTCTTTCTTTCTCTTTCCCTTTCTTTCTCTCTTCTCCCTTTTTCTGTTCATTGACTTCTACGCTCCCTTGCTAACCTCTTCTTTTTCCTATTACTATCTCCTTCGGTGGTTTATAATAGGAGCTGCCTCGTATGGGCCAATAGGCCTGCTGCAGTTCTCATTACTACTATCCCCTACACCTGACTTTCCTCCTCAGCTCTCTCTTGCCTATTTAATGCCTGTCCCTACCTGTCCTCATCACAATCGACTTGAGAATGGTCCAGGACGGACCGAAACGTCGTCGTCCCTTCAATTTCTAGTGTGTGGTCTGGTGAACATACTTCAGCCACGTTATTGAGACTCATCGCCTGCATAGTATTACGATATGTGATTTGGTCTTCAAATCTCAGAATTTCGCCTAATATTGCATTTAAAGCAAGTTTTCTTGCATTTTGTTTCGTACTAAAAGGCATCGAATTCAGAAATATTTTGATGCTTATCATCCCCTTTTCCTTTATGTGATTTAAACAAAATATCATCGAATTAGGCAATATTTTGCCGTTTTTCCACGTTTTTGTAAATTTTCAGTTTATTGTTATTAATTCATTATATATACGATAAAAATGATGCAAACACATAATTGATTAGAAATTAACCTTAAATACTTCATTTTCAATCAACTATTGTTTCTCGTTAAAATACAGAGTAAGATATTGAAAAGGGGAGAAGTTCTGTTTTTATTGCATATATCGACGTTTCAGCCGGATTAGAGCGGTTTTACGTGTACATCCTCCATTGGTAATATAAACGGAAAATCAGGAACATTTTAGTTAATTCTAATGAAAACGCGTTGATTTTATCATTTGTATTGGAAACAACATTGTCATATGTCTGACTTTTTCACGTTTTTCATGTAATTTGATTTTACGTATATATATTCATTTTTACCAATATTTCGATACTATTTCATGTAGTATCACGATATGTGATTTGGCCTTCAAATCTCAGAATTTCGCATAATATTGCATTTTAAGCAAGTTTTCTTGCATTTTGTTTCGTACTAAAAATCATCGAATTTAACAATATTTTGACGTTTATCATCCCCTTTTCCTTTATGTGATATAAACAAAATATCATCGAGTTAGGCAATATTTTGCCGTTTTTCCACGATTTTGTGAATTTTCAGTTTATTGGTATTAATTCAATAAATATACGATTAAAAATGATGCAAACACATAATTGATTAGAAATTAACCTTAAATACTTCATTTGCAAACAACTATTTGTTTCTCGTTAAAATACAGAGTAAGATATTGAAAAGGAGAGAAGTTCTGTTCTTATTATATCGACGTTTCAGCCGGATTAGAGCGGTTTTACGTGTACTTCTTCCATCGGTAATATAAACGGAAATTCAGGAACATTTTAGTTATCTCTAATGAAAACACATTGAGTTTTATCATATGTATCGGAAACACATTGTCATATGTCTTTTCTTTGATCTAAATAATACGAAACCTCGCTTAATGATTCGAAGTTTAAATCCTCAAGTTTGGTATAATAGTGACTTTTTTCACATTTTTCATGTAGTTTGATTTTACGTATATATATTCATTTTTACCATATTTCGATACTATTTTATGTAGTATCACGATATGTGATTTGGCCTTCAAATCTCAGAATTTCGCATAATATTGCATTTTAAGCAGTTTTCTTGCATTTTGTTTCGTAATAAAAATCATCGAATTTAGCAATATTTTGACGTTAATCATCCCTTTTCCTCTATGTGATTTAAACAAAATATCATCGAATTAGGCAATATTTTGCCGTTTTTCCACGTTTTTGTGAATTTTCAGTTTATTGGTCATAATTAATTAAATATACGATAAAAATGATACAAACACATAATTGATTAGAAATTAACCTTAAATACGTCATTTTCAATCAACTATTTGTTTCTCGTTAAAATACAGAGTAAGATAATGAAAAGGGGAGAAGTTCTGTTTTTATTGCATATATCGAGGTTTCACCCGGATTAGAGCGGTTTTGCGTGTACATCTTCCATCGTTAATATAAACGGAAATTCAGGAACATTTTAGTTATCTCTAATGAAAACACATTGATTTTTATCATTTGTATCGGAAACAACATTGTCATATGTCTTTTCTTGGATCTTCTTAATACGAAACCTCGCTTAATGATTCGAAGTTTAAATCCTCAAATTTGGTATAATAGTGACTTTTTTTCACGTTTTTCATGTAATTTGATTTTACGTATATATATTCATTTTTACCATATTTCGATACTATTTCACTTAGTATCACGATATGTGATTTGGCCTTCAAATCTCAGAATTTCGCATAATATTGCATTTTAAGCAAGTTTCTTGCATTTTGTTTCGTACTAAAAATCATCGAATTTAGCAATATTTTGACGTTTATCATCCCCTTTTCCTTTATGTGATATAAACAAAATATCATCGATTTAGGCAATATTTTGCCGTTTTTCCACGATTTTGTGAATTTTCAGTTTATTGGTATTA
>NW_025553134.1:7500-46533 GCF_020424385.1 Procambarus clarkii | reverse complement strand
TCCGAGAGCATCCCAGACACATATACACATATCTATCTACTCCCAAACTGGGAGCAGATTCCAATTACAAAATCGATGAATGAACTGCAGCCAGCTCGAAATTATGATTCTCTGTTCGTTTAAAAAAAAAAAAACACTTTTAATCTGGTGTGTGAAATGATGCTCTAAGTGTTTTTAACAAAGATGTCATGACGTCGTTCGTTAATGAGAGACGTTAAATGACTGTGAATGTCTGAAAACTCTTGCCATTATCAGGGGGAACATGCTCCCTGTGCAGGCGTGGAGTGGCGGCTGTACCCAGTACGTGCGATCTAGCGTGCCTCCGTGCCTTGAAGTTGTGTAAGAAGAGTGTTAGCGTGCGTACCCATGGGTGAGGACAGTGTTAGCGTGTGTACCCATGGGTGAGGATAGTGATAGCGTGTGTACCTATGGGTAAGGATAGTGTTAGCGTGTGTGTACCCATGGGTGAGGATAGTGTTAGCGTGTGTACCCATGGGTGAAGATAGTGTTAGCGTGTGTACCCATGGGTGAAGATAGTGTTAGCGTGTGTACCCATGGGTGAGGATAGTGTTAGCGTGTGTGTGTGTGTGTGTGTGTACCTTTGCGTGAGGATAATGTTAGCGTGTGTGTACCCTTGCGTGAGGATAATGTTAGCGTGTGTGTACCCTTGCGTGAGGATAATTATAGCGTGTGTGTACCCCAACGTGTAGATAAAATGAGCTTGTGTGTGTGAAATTACCTAAGTGTAGCTACAGAATGAGAGCTACACTCGTGGTGTGTGTGTGTGTGTGTGTGTGTGTGTGTGTGTGTGTGTGTGTGTGTGTGTGTGTGTGTGTGTGTGTGTGTGTGTGTGTGTGTGTGAAATTGAAATTGAAATTGAAATTGAAATAAGTTTATTGAGGTAAAATACACACAAAGGGATGAGGTAGCTCAAGCTATTCTCACCCCGTTCAGTACAACGTGTTAATATATACATATACACACATCACAAATAAACATATTACCAAACATTCTGAGAGGTAAAAATATACATTTCCTCCCTCACAAGTAGTATGGTATCAGACGTACACACAAATACTTTTATGACCTAGGTATACTGTATAGACAAGTGTGTGTGTGTGTGTGAGAGAGAGTGTGTGCCCCTGAGTGTGGATAATGTTAGCTTGTATGCACCCCTGCAAGATAATAATACTGAAGACTGCACAGAAATATAAATCATGGACTGCCAGCCATTGTTGAGAGGACAAAGATACATATACCCCGAAAGGTATACCAGGTATACCCCAACTCCTCGGTGTATTTCACTAGGAGTTTACTTTAAGTCCTGTACAATGTCCAGGATTGATATAGATATGTATATATATAATATATATATATATATAATATATATATATATATATATATATATAATATATTATATATATATATATACATATATATATATATATATATATAATATAATAATTGTAGGTTGATCAGTTCTTCTGTAGGCTTAATAACCCTCCAGAAGTGAGTAGATCTTAAGCTCAATACTAAATCATAGCTGAGAATGAACTTTACGTACCATATAATTGCTGTTTTTAATATATATATATATAAAAGCATATATACACATATATATATTCGAGAGTCACGTTGGTAATGAGTGCGAGCGAGAAAAAAAGTCAGCCACACACAACCGTAATGATTCATTGCAGCTGTTGTGGTTCGCCTAACAAGCAAACATGAATTTTCACTGGTCCGTAACGACGAGTGAAAACGAACACGTTGAACATCTAACGAAACGGACGACCTCCGTTTCCAATTACGACCTCCTATTCCATTTATGATCTCCACTTTCCAATTATGTTCTCCTTTTCCAATTACGACTGCTCTTCTTCATTTGCATTCTTCCTTTACAGTTACTAATCTCCTTTTATGATCACGACCTTCCTTTTCCGTTAGTTCACAACCGTTCTTTTCCCCCGTCGTAAGAAGAACCAGAACTATTTTTTACCAGACGACGCCCACCCCTTCCCATTTCTTGATGAACCTTTCCTTTCCCATTAGACTGCAATTTTTTCTCTCAACAGACTACTACCTCCCTTTTCCGATTCAAGAATAAACCTACTCTTTCCATCACTGATGACTTTCAATTCGCATCAAACGTCGAGGATCTCCTTCCCATCATTAGACGTTGCTCCTTTTTCCATCAGACGACAAGCCTTCCTTTACCATAGACGATAAGCCTCCCCCATCCCATCAGACGACGTGCGTCTCCTTCATAACAGACGATGAGCCTCCCTTTTCCACCAAGCGACGAGTCTCACCTTCCCATCAGATGACCAGTCGCCCCCTCCCATCAGATGGCCAGTCACCCCGTCCCATCAGATGACGAGTCTCTCATCAGTCGATACATCAACCCAGTGCAATCACATTCACTGAAGAAAAAAACTTTTCAATCAAACATCAGTGGTCAGTGAATTGACGCAACGAGGGAGGGATGAGGCAAAGGTTAGGTAAACAAACTCTAGGAAGGCAAACACCTGCCCACGCTCCTCCCTTTACGGAGGCGGTGGAGAAGGGGATAAGGGAGGGGGTTTAGGGGGCATGAGAGGGGAGGGGGGGGGTTAGGGGAGGGAAGAAAGCATGGGAAGGGGAAGAGAAACAGGGATAGGGTAGAATGTTGGAATTAGAAAAATGGAGATAGTAAAGTGGTAGAAAGGGATGGGGATAGGAGAGAAATGCATTAGAGAGGATAGTCAGTATGGACAGGGAAGAGGAATACGAAAGGAATGGAGGGAGGAAAAGGAAGGAAGGAAGGAAGGAAGGAAGGAAGGAAGGAAGGAAGGAAGGAAGGAAGAGGAAGGAAGGAAGGAAGGAAGGAAGGAAGAAAGGAAGGAAGGAAGAAAGGAAGGAAGGAAGGAAGGAAGGAAGGAAGGAAGGAAGGAAGAAAGGAAGGAAGGAAGAAAGGAAGGAAGGAAGGAAGGAAGGAAGGAAGGAAGGAAGGAAGGATGGAAGGAAGGATGGAAGGAAGGGGAATGTTTGTAAAGAGAGAAGGAGAAGGGGAATCTTTGAAGAACGGGAAGGAGAGAGGGTAAGATATGTAGAGAAAGGAAAAAGGTGAAAAATTGAGGGAAAACGGAGAGATTCGGATGGACGATGGAGAAGGGGGAGAGGAGAGATGTCGGTAAGGGAGAGAGGGTTAGGGAGGGAGGGAAGTAGGGAGAGAGGGAGGGAGAGAGGGTTAGGGAGGGAGGGAAGTAGGGAGAGAGGGAGGGAGAGAGGGTTAGGGAGGGAGGGAAGTAGGGAGAGAGGGAGGGAGAGAAAGGTACCAACAGACAGAGATTCAGTCACCACCAGGTAACCCCAACTTTCATATACAAATGGAAATATCTGTCTGTTTGTTGGAGGTTGGAGGCCAGACGCCTAGGGGTGTTACTTTACCCAATTTTTCACAGAAACTGCTGTAGGGTATGTGCCCAACATGAGCAGGTCGAGACAGACATAAAAAAAATAGGATGCCACACGACACTGCGCCAACGTTATTCTTACGACGAATCTTTCATGATCATATTAAAAGTATCAGGAATTAATTTTTGTTTGTGTTTTTGATAATTTTTTGTATATTGTTAAACATTAGGCACTGATGTCCACATAATTAAAAAAAAAACTATCATACTTTGTCTGTAATTATATGTAACACATTGTTGCGTTATTGGAAGGAAGGAAGGAATTATCAGGGGAAAGCGCCAAGCCATGACGACTATATAGCACTTGAAAGGGGGTCAGGATAAGGATTTGGGATAGAACGGGGGTAAGGAATGGTGCCCAACCACTTGGACGGTCGGGGATTGAACGCCGACCTGCATGAAGCGAGACCGTCGCTCTACCGTCCAGCCCAAGTGGTTGGAGGCAGTGGAAGAGGGAGTAGCTGGGAAGAGAAGAAAAACCACACCACCCAATAACACCCCTACACTCTGCCTACTATTCTGCTGCCATCCACTCACTGAATGCTGTACACTCCACCTCATCACAAGACTTCTAATACCTGTACTCTCTCCCAAACACCCCCAAGTGGGAGAGAGAGAGCGATAGAGTGAATAGGGAGAAGCAAAAAAGGGAGAGAATGAGAAAAAGGGAGAAATAGGCTTTCTATCTCCAACAGTTGACAGAGAGAGAGAGAGAGAGAGAGAGAGAGAGAGAGAGAGAGAGAGAGAGAGAGAGAGAGAGAGAGAGAGAGAGAGAGAGAGTTGGAGAGAGAGGAGAGAGAGAGAGAGAGAGAAAGAGGGGGGGGGGAGGGCGGGGGTCCACAAAAAAAATATATGGATCACAAAAGTGTATTAACCTTTTTATTAAAATATTACTCTTTATGACTATATCACACAGCTCGAGGATATCACCGTTCGAGTTATCATTGTCTACAAATTGAAAAATAAAATACAAAAAAATCATATATAAATATATATATGAAATCCTCTCGTGTTTTAACAACCAAAGCATAAAACGAATTCCCTGAATCATAATTTCTTACCTGTGTAAACAGAACACAAGATGTGATGGCCACCAAATAGACGTGAAGATCACTTGAAAGCCGTGCTGAAACCACTGAATCAGCAAGGCCCGATGTCTCTGGCAAGACAGTGAGAGGGGGGCAAACTTAATATCTCGAAGACCTTGAAGCCCCATTCTGGCGTTTCTGACCACAAGGGAAGCTTCTTCTCCCTCGACATAATGACTCGAGGCAGCAGTGGTCAGAAGCCTGCAGGCCGCGGCTCAAGGACCCTTCATGGGTTAACAGCAATTGACACTGGAGTGACACGGTGCTGCCTTCGTCAACACTAAGTGACTTCGGCTCAAGAGCTAGACAAACGGGAACGGCTCGCCTGTTTGTGGGGGCAAGGGGGAGGATGGCGGCTTGTCTTGAACGGTGGAGCGTGGGTGGTGTCGGGTCCCAGAGAGACGAGTCTGATGTGAGAGAGAGAGAGAGACACACACACACACAGAGGAGGGAGGAAGGAAGGAAGGAAGGAGGTAAAGGAGAGTTGAAGCAAGAGAAAAGCGAGAATGAGTGGGCGGGTAACTGAGTAAACAATGGAAGAGAAGGATATATATAGAGAGAGACTGAGAGAAAGTATGAAAATGAGAGGAAGAGAGAGGGAGATAGAAAGTGGGGAAAAGAAATATTAGAAGATAAGGAAAGAGATATAGATTAAGTAGGGAGGAACCGATGAAAGAATTGATGGAGAATGAAAGGAAGAGACTGGTGCCTCTTGGTTCATCCTGCACCTTACATAAATAATAACTTAGCATTAAATTAGTTTTATTCATAATGAGAGCAAATAATAAGCTCATCAAAATAAATGAGTTTCTTGGGTCGGCCTTGAGATGAACTGTTGTATGATAAAATATGACTTAGCTTGCAATTTCGTTAAGAAAGTCTCCATAATTATTAAAAGAGTTGAGAAACGGAGGGAATAGAATAAAATGCGTTGAAATATGAACAGTGGAAGACAGGAATGAAGAAGGACAGGCTGAAGGAAGAATGGCGGTGAAAAATATATTCAAACCCCTTGTGATTTGAAGGAAAGGATAGATGAGTAGAGTGCAAACAATAAAGCCACTAATGAAAGGAGAGGATTGATGGGAAAGGATTATAGGACGGAGTATGATTTGGGGACAGGTTAAAGGAACGGGTTCAAGGAACGAAGGAAAGAGAAGTTAAAGGAACGGGTTAAAATGAAAAATTTGAATAAGACTGGAGTCAGAAATGGATGTCGGATGGAAGACGACTGGTAAACGAATTAATGGTTGAAGAAGAAGAAGAAGAAGAAGAGAGAGAGAGGAGAGAGAGAGAGAGAGAGAGAGAGAGAGAGAGAGAGAGAGAGAGAGAGAGAGAGAGAGAGGAGAGAGAGAGAGGAGGAGAGAGAGAGAGAGAGGGGGGGGGGGGGGGGGAGAGGGAGGGAGGGAGGAGAGAAGGTAAATTGTTGGGATGAAAAAGAGATGTCACGCAGCAAAACTGAAAAGTGAGATCACACTGGAGTTGTAAATTCCTTAGAGAGCTGGGGAAGGAGTGGATGAGGTTGGAAATGGGTGAAGTTAATGATGAATGGGGAAAATGGGTGATGATGTTTGAGGGAAGGTCGTCGATATACAGCGCCGAGGTTGAAAATGGATCCCTTAGCTGTCAAAGGTCCAAGGTGGAAGGAAATGTGCTTGAAAACAGTGAGTCGTTTCAGCTGGAGTGACGTAATGAAGAAGAAGAAGAAGCAAGATTTATAAAAGATGTAGGTACGTGAGAAGAGTTTGGGAAGCTTAGGGATATATTTTAGAGGGAGAGAAGTGTGAAAGATGTTTGTGGATGTGAGGGGATGCTGAAGGGTGTATATATGAGAGGGATGGGATGCTGAAGGGTGTATATTTGAGAGGGATGGGACGCTGAAGGGTGTATATTTGAGAGGGATGGGATGCTGAAGGGTCTATATTTGAGAGGGATGGGATGTTGAAGGGTGTATATTATAGAGGGAAGGGGGTGTTGAAGTTTGTATCTCATAGGACGGGGTTTCAGAAATTTGCAATTACCACTGTGGAAAATAACGTCGAAGCGAATAATAAATAATATGAACGCAACGATGGATGCAAAACTTATAGAGAATGTTGGAAGACTCTGCAAAGTTCTGACTCTTGTCTTCTTGCGAACCTCTGCACTTAAAAAAAAAACATTTTGTTCAATGTTTCACGTGCAAGGATTCCAAGCCAGTCCTGCGTATTCTAGCATTAGTCTCACGTAGGCTGAACATATATATATATATTGCTCTGAAAAAGCTCTTATTAAGGTTTGAAATGCATATCAAATGAGTGCCAGCTTTACATATGTGGTTGGTGTTATTCTGTTAATATAGGCCTCTGATCCTTAGTGCTCCAGTCACGTGAACTTATAAATGTTTTATTCCTTTCATATTCCTTTAATTGCATTCTCCTTATAGTGTATTCTCTTATAATATACTTATATGTTATAGTGAAGTCCCTTTTGGTCTCTTATATCCCTTTTTCCATCTTTGTTCCCTTACACCTATTAGGACTGAACACTATAGAAACAGCCAGGATTTCTGAAGAGATAAAACAAAAAGAAACAAACAGATATACAGACCGTCGAACAAAATGACTACACTTCACTGGTCCCATCATCATCTACTTTTTAATTATTTCCAACTACTACACGAGCCTGAGGTAGTGAGTTCCACCGTGTCTCCTATGAGTTCCCTTGAATTTACCAATTGCTTGAATGTATGTGTGTAACTGGCTATGTGTAATTGCCTCCGAGTAGTTACAGGATGAGAGCTCTTTCTCGTGATGTCCATCTTTCCTGTAGAATATGTCATATAACGTTAGGAAGCATTCTAATGGGTTTAATGGATATATCTGTGTTCATCCTCAGCCTATACTCACCCACGCTGCGGCCGACTCATAAGACGCATTCGTCCATTCCAGCGCGCTGTGCAAATGTATTTTCTCAAATATTAATTAATAATAAGTCACATTATTATTTGGTATATTGCTTGGCTTAGGATAGGTTAGGTAATTTCGGTCGGTTGGCAGTTATTTGTATTTACATAAAATGGGCCAAATATTTCGAAAGTTGCAATACGACATAGGAAGAGAGCGAAGTAAAAATTTATTAAGTAAAAGCTTAATACAAGTTGTTAGTCACGTGCAGAGTTATTTATTGAAAAACAAGGAGCTGGATCCTTGATGATTGAAACTGGACCAATGAGAACTTGGCCAGTGTTTATAAGCATGGGTTGCTGTGTCTTTGTGTGTGTGTGTATGTGTTGCTGTGTCTGTGTATGTGCTGCTGTGTGTGTATGTGTTGCTGTGTCTGTGTGTGTGTATGTGTTGCTGTGTCTGTGTGTGTGCTGCTGTGTCTGTGTGTGTGTATGTGTTGCTGTGTCTGTGTATGTGCTGCTGTGTGTGTATGTGTTGCTGTGTCTGTGTGTGTGCATGTGTTGCTGTGTCTGTGTGTGTGTATGTGTTGCTGTGTCTGTGTATGTGCTGCTGTGTCTGTGTGTGTGTATGTGTTGCTGTGTCTTTGTATGTGCTGCTGTGTCTGTGTGTGTGTATGTGTTGCTGTGTCTGTGTATGTGCTGCTGTGTGTGTATGTGTTGCTGTGTCTGTGTGTGTGCATGTGTTGCTGTGTCTTTGTGTGTGTGTATGTGTTGCTGTGTCTGTGTATGTGCTGCTGTGTCTGTGTGTGTGTATGTGTTGCTGTGTCTGTGTGTGTGCTGCTGTGTCTGTGTGTGTGTATGTGTTGCTGTGTCTGTGTGTGTGTGTATGTGTTGCTGTGTCTGTGTGTGTGTATGTGTTGCTGTGTCTGTGTGTGTGTATGTGCTGCTGTGTCTTTTTGTGCGTATGTGCTGCTGTGTCTGTGTATGTGCTGCTGTGTCTGTGTGTGTGTATGTGTTGCTGTGTCTGTGTATGTGCTGCTGTGTCTGTGTGTGTGTATGTGTTGCTGTGTCTGTGTGTGTGCTGCTGTGTCTGTGTGTGTATGTGTTGCTGTGTCTGTATGTGCTGCTGTGTCTTTTTGTGCGTATGTGCTGCTGTGTGTGTGTGTGTGCGTATGTCTTACTGTGTCTGTGTGTGTGCAAGTACAGTTCATTCTCATTAACATTGGTCAATTAATTATTAATCCCTCGGTCGTCCGTCTGTTAATGAACGACAAACACTTGTCACAGAGCCTGTCCTCGTGGACAACGGTCAAATGTTCCTTATCCAACTGTCAAATCCGTTGTTTATCAATAAAATAAACGTTTTATAATCGACTTACAACTGGTGACGTTCGAACTTTTATTGAACATTGCTACGCGCTCAACCTATTTCTAAACCATACATGTGAAAATGCTTCACCCACGCCCTGTAGATACAAGTAATTGGCAACATAATCTAAATACCAAACGTAACTTAACCTCGGCCTATGCACGAAACTATAATATAAACTACAATTACTGCATATTTGAAAGAAAAATGCTCATTTTGATGACTCTTTTTGGGGTCGGCTGCCGCTTGAACGAGCATAGTTTGAGGTCGGAGTTCTACCCATTCGATGTAAATGATTACGTTTGAAGCTGTGTGAAAGAGTGATTCGCTCACTTGCGTGTGTGTTCTCACCTATTTGTACTCACCTATTTGTGCTTGCAGGATCGAGCATTGACTCTTGGATCCCGCCTTTCTAGTGTGTGTGTGTACTCACCTAGTTGTACTCACCTAGTTGTGGTTGTGGGGGGTTAAGCTTTGGCTCTTTGGTCCCGCCTCTCAACCGTAAATCAACTGATGTACAGATTCCTGAGCCTATTGGGCTCTATCATATCTACATTTGAAACTGTGTATGGAGTCAGCCTCCAGCACATCACTTCCTAGTGCATTCCATTTATTAACTACTCTGACACTGAAAAAGTTCTTTCTAATGTCTCTATCGCTCATTTGGGCACTCAGCTTCCACCTTGTGCGTGTTCCACCCGTGTTAAATATTCCATCCTTGTCTAACCTGCCAATTCTCCTGATAATTTTGTATGTGGTAATCATGTCTCCCTTAGCTCTTATGTCTTCCAGCGACGTTAGGTGCAGTTCACGTAGTCTGCTCTCATAACTCATGCCTCTTAGTTCTGTGACTAACCTAGTGGCATACCTCTGACCTTTTTCCAGCTTCGTCTTGTGCTTGACTAGATACGGGCTCCATGCTGGGGCCGCATACTCCAGGATTGGTCTTACATATGTGGTATACATTAAGGTTCTGAAGGATTGTTATGATATATTAATGTTTTTATTGCTTAAGTTCTTATTTCAATTTTTTGTTTTGGTTATATTTGTAGTTAAAGACGCGTTTTATTTGTATATTATTATTATTATTATTATTATTATTATTATTATAGTAGTAGTAGTAGTAGTAGTAGTAGTGGTGGTGGTGGTAGTAGCATTGTCATTTGACCTATAACATTGCCTTTCAGCTACAGACAACAACAGACTTCCCCCCCCCCCTCAGACAACCACATCTACAACCTATCAAACTGTCTTTCTCTTTTCTGCAAAGGAGATTATTTCTATCCGCATATTTCTTCAGAATTTCATTTTAATTCCATTCCAGGAAGGTTCATTCACTCCCTCGCCGTCGTAAACACACTCTTTGGGGGGTAGAAATAGCTTAAGCTACTCTATCCCTTTGAGATGTATTTCTTTCTTGTCTCAATAAACATACTTGAACTTGAACACACTCGGACCCCGAGGAGCACCTTACTGCCTCCCTCCTGCAGCCTTTCCACCCATTTCCTGAAGCTGAGTCTTTGATCTCAACCACATATGCAGAGGGGGATTTCAGGCCCAAACGTCGATCCATCGGAGGTCTTTGTTCCACCGCCATTTCACTCTTCCCCCCTTTCCCTAGCGTCACCCCTTGGTGGTGGGGGTGTTGCTACGAGCACCACGACTCAACTGCTCGAGCGTCCTCACTGTGTATCCAACTCGGACCTCCTGAAGGAGTGTTTGGTCTCACCAGCACTCAGACGGTGCTGCCCTTTGTTCTATTTGGTGTTGCTCCGCTCTTCAGCATGACTACTCAGCGTGAGTGTATACCTCTTCGCATCCTCCTCCTCCTCCTTCCTCTCCAGCCTAATTTGTTCAGTTCTCGGCGTGTTTGTGTGCGTGTTTTGACCTAAAAGTTCTTACCTAACTCGAGTTGTTGATTAAGCTCCCGGGCTGCGACATCGGAAACGTCGGAAGTTCTACTTGCTTGCTCCCGCTACGCAGTTCGTATAACTCATCCGTGTATGTATTTCATATCTTCACGCTACTACTCATCTTAAGCATTTTGTCTCCATGATTGTCACCGAAATTAAGTGCATGTTGGCACGCAGTTTTTTTATATGCACTACTAATAGGCCACTTTTGTTAGCGGAATCTACCAGTGCGTTAAAAATGAGACCAATTACTTCAAATTGTTATTGACCTTTTTCAGTGCATAAACCTCGATATGTTAGGTAGGTTGCTTAGATTGTTTAGGTTCTAGTTTGGAAATACAATTGCATTTTTAACGGAATAGCAGATCGAGAGTTGGCCTTTTCCGAGACAGCCATAGCTTTCGCGACGGGACTTTTCTCTGTCAAGAGCCATTGATATATATATATATATATATATATATATATATATATATATATATATATTATATATATATATATATATATATATATATATATATATATATATATATATACATATATATATAACAAATGTAAAGAACAGGCGAGAAAAAGATCATTCTTCCTCTCTCTCTCTCTCTCTCTCTCTCTCTCTCTCTCTCTCTCTCTCTCTCTCTCTCTCTCTCTCTCTCTCTCTCTCTCTCTCTCGTTCGCGACTGTACTCTACAGGGTAATATTTTGACCCACATTCCGCCATCAAATATACGTGAAATATAGAGCAAATCCCAAGCGTTCTGTAGATGTAAAAGTATTCTGTAAGGCAAGAACCCAACGGTCAGATGACCCAGTTGGTGGTCAAGGGCACTGGAACGTAGCACTCATCTTAACGAGAAAATTCCAGGAAGCTGCCACAGGATTCCTTATCTTCTCTGCGAGATAAAGGAACCAAATCAAATATTTCAAGAACTTACAGCCAATACATGGAAGGTAATAAATTTGGATACCAGGGAGGTTGAAAGAAATAACGAGAGCCGTTAACAGAAGAGAATGTCAGTGTACGTAAGGTAACGAAGAGTACATAAGAATTAGAACAGCAGGCAAGCGGTAGGAGAATGACATATAGCATTTGGAGCCAAAGATTAGCCTAGATTACTCGATAACCATGCTAACTGTAGAAGACCTTAAACACACACACACCCGGACTCTGGGAGCCAGTGGCTGTGTGGATAACATGTTGTGGATAACATACGTAATCCTGTGAAGCGGGTTCGATTCCATGCGCCGGCGAGAAACATAATGGGCAGAGTTTATTTTACCCTGATGCCCTTGTTACCTAGCACTAAATAGGTAGCTGGGAGTTAGACTTCTAGGGAGGGAATCTGGACTTTAGACAACCAACAGTTAGAGAGGCAGGGTCCAAGAGCTAACAGCCCGATCCTGCAGGCACAGATAGTAAATACAAATAGTAAATTTATCCCCCCCCCACACACACAAACACACACACACACACACACACACACACACAAACACACACACACACACTAAAACGCACCATTCACCCCTCACCCTTCTCTTAAAACACCACCTAACACCTCCCAGTTCAACAGAACATAAAACCCCACAACATACAATCACTCACAAAAAACATAATAAGATAAAGAGAGAAAAGGGAGAGAGAAACCGTGTCATCAACAGGAAGAACACCGTCACGAAACTCCGGCCATGAAGGAGCGGAATAACATAGAGTTTCGTTGCGGAGTACACGCTTCGGGCCCCCAAGGTCCCACACGTGTGTCTCCTGAAGAAGGATTCCTGGAAGCTGATCGAGTTTGCTTCGCAGAAGTAAGGCAGAACGTGACGGCTCTTGATAAGCTATACATCGACTCTCACGTGTACCTGGTTGTTCGCTCCTCCTTTTTTTTTTCTTTGGTGAGGGTTTCATTGACCATTTGTTTAGTTTTTTTATTTTGTTCTTAGTAGATGATTTGTGTAAATCTGAGGGGGTATATTTCGACATTTTTATTCCTGAAAATTTGTGAATGTGTGTGTGTGTGTGTGTGTGTGTGTGTGTGTGTACTCACCTAGTTCTACTCACCTAGTTGTGCTTGCGGGGGTTGAGCTCTGGCTCTTTGGTCCCGCCTCTCAACTGTCAAGTACCTACGGGCTCGCCATAGCCCGTGCTACTTGGAACTGCTTGTTCCAAGTAGGGAATCTTTAACAACAACAACATCTCAACTGTCAATCAACAGGTGTACAGGTTCCTGAGCCTACTGGGCTCTATCATATCTACACTTGAAACTGTGTATGGAGTCAGCCTCCACCACATCACTTCCTAATGCATTCCATTTGTCAACCACTCTGACACTAAAAAAGTTCTTTCTAATATCTCTGTGGCTCATTTGGACACTCACGCTCACGTTGATTACAACTCTCACTCTCTCTCTCTCTCTCTCTCTCTCTCTCTCTCTCTCTCTCTCTCTCTCTCTCTCTCTCTCTCTCTCTCTCTGTCTCTCTCTCTCTCTCTCTCTCTCTCTCTCTCTCTCTCTCTCTCTCTCTCTCTCTCTCTCTCTCTCTCTCTCTCTCTCTCTCTCTCTCTCTCTCTCTCTCTCTCTCTCTCTCTCTCTCTCTCTCAACCGCAGCAGCTGAGCTACATCATGGGGAGGTGTAACCCAGGTCCTTAGACTGTGAATCCCTAACACGTGTGGCAGCTCACTCACTTCTTTATCTGTCTCCCTTTCCCAACACAACAGCCAGTTCTCCCTCACTCCTTCCCTCATCATATACCCTTCCACATCATACACCCTCCTTCACCATACACCCTCCTTCATCATACATCCAAATAATACACTATCCCCCACCCTCCACCCTTCCCCATCACTCCCCCACCCGCACCCAACGCGTGAAATATGTACCAAGCCAAGACTACGAGGACGCCGATATCCTCGATAAAATATTTCAAACTTCGAAACGAATTCGGATATGCTAATTCCTGCCCAGCGGGGAGCAGGCGAACCCCCGCGGGGACCAAATAAGCCAAATAAGAGATGCAACGGTGATAACGAGCTCGTTCCTACTCTTGCATTCTCGAACTCGTGTGCCTATAATTTGTTAGGCACTCTGGTTTCGAAGCCAAACACTGATTCAAAATATCTTACAAAATAACCAAGGAAATACAGTTCAAAATACCAGAAGCGGACCTGGAAGTTGTAAGCCATACAACTTGAAGGCTCCTGAACCAAATTGCATTGATGCAGAGGAAGGCGTTCGAACGCGTTGCCTTGTTTTGTAAACAGAGCCGCCATATGCCCGTTCAACCCACGGGCCGTATTCATACAGCGGCTTTATTGACACTCTGTGAGTTCCCCGAGTGATGGGATGGGTTCCTCCATCCCTCACTGACTCACTGAGAGAAAGATGCAAGTGTGTGGCATAAATGAAGTGAGAGAGAGAGAATGCAAGGTAGGGAAGAAAGCCATGAGAGACATTTGGAGAAACATGGGGGAATGCAGAAAGGCGTACAAGAGAAATGGTTAAGAGAGTTAATGAGAGAAATATTAGGAACAAAAGGGAATAAGAGAAATAAGAAGAAGAAACAGAGATAGACGCAGCTGATGTATAGAAAAAACCCGACGTACGAAGTACTGATATCAAAGAGTTGGAATGTGGACATTCCACATACCGCTACTATCTATCTATCTATCTATCTATCTATCTATCTATCTATCTATCTATCTATCTATCTATCTATCTATCTATCTATCTATCTAAATAGATAGACAGAGAGATAGATAGATAGATAGATAGATAGATAGATAGATAGATAGATAGATAGATAGATAGATAGATAGATAGATAGATAGATAGATAGATAGCAGTATTTTAAATATATGTGTTTTGCGCAGGAATGTTAACTAGAGCGCACCAACCGGCAATAATTAGTTTTAAACTTTATTTCCAATTATGTATGAACAAGTCTAAAACTCTACCAAGTGTATGGGCAAGTCTACCTAGTGTATGGGTAAATCTACAAGTCTACCTAATTTATGGGTAAGTCTAGAAGTCTACCTGTTGTATGGGAAGGTCTACAAGTCTACCAAATATATGGACAAGGCTTCACCAATATTGATGCCGGCATAACGTACATTTTTTTATATGACTTATAATTTTATATGACGTTATAGAAATGTCAATAGTGTCTAGATATCTAAGCCAGTCCCAGGGGGTGTGTGCATAGCGGGTACAGTGTCTGGCTGTGATAACCATAGCCATCTATGATCAATACATATTGGTGATAGCTCAACAGTGCTCTGAAAGAAAGCTCTGCATCGCTGTTTTACAGATAGCAGTTTTCACGTGAGGGAAAATCGGTAAATTTGAAATCTAATTATGGAATATTTTTCCCTGTGGAACTGTGAAGAAATATGGCGGGATAACAGGGGGATTCACCCGAATCCCAGGATATATTTTTTATTGCGTATCATGGTGCAGTGGTCTAAAGCGTGCGGCTGGGAGTACCCATGTTACCGGTTCGAATCCTCGCGCTGCTCCAATTAATTTTCTCGTTAAAACATCACGTTAAAGGGATTTTCTTGTGTATAACTAAACTATTTCTGCAAGATAATTGTGCGTTTAAGATTTTCTCCTGTATAATTAAGTGTTTAAGCGAATTTCTGATACATAATTAAGTGTTTCAGGTGTTTGAAATAAGTGACTCAAACATGGGGGTATTAGGTAGAAATAAGGAGTAATGACGTGTCAGTAAAGAGCGACCAATTGTGTTGGATTGTGTTAACTCTTAAAAACATCAATGCGTTTTACATCCACGTATTGCAGGGTGGAAGAGGGGGGGGGGGGAAATAAGGTTAGGTAATTATAAGGGGAAAGCGGTAAGCCAGTATACCTCTAATTTCTTGGGATAATGAAATCATGTTTTATAATTATACTCTGCTGGTGATTGACGTATTTTTAACATGACGTCGCTGTATTGATAATGTGTATATGTATTTTGTAAGCACAATTCATGATATAGAATAAAATGCATTCTATGTCATTATGTATTTAATGTAAATAGGAATTAAATGTTGAACAGCAGACAGAGAGGGGGGCGGTGAGGAGCCAATAAGGATGTAAGGAAATTTTCCTGAATCCAAACAGTAGTGATTTATATAAGGGAGTCGGAGTAATTATTACACTTGTGTTTAATTGTAGAGGTGGTAGATATATCTGGAGGGTTGTGATACAATTCATTAGAAGACCTACAGCTGAATAGACGTTGACTGACAACACACACGCTTTTACTTACACACACACACAAACATTTACACAGGCACGAACATACATATTGACACACACACACACACAAACATGCACACACTCACATATATACACACACACACAATCACACACATATAGACACACACACACACACACATACACACACACAGCAAATGCAGAATGAATTCAGTGAAGGACTGAGGGTAATGAGGGAGACAGTAGCCAACCTGCAAGATGATTTAAGGGCAGCAAAGGAGGAGATAAGATACCTAAAGGAGACTCTTCCACAATACCAGGCACAAACCGTACCCCAGGGAGATGGGAATGCTACTGTGGAGGGGACCACCACAACCCAGATCTCATTTGCTGAAATGCTTAAAAAGAGCCCTGAAGCTAGGTCTGCGGTTAAGGAAGTTGCCATGGAAGTGGCTTCCTCTCAGGAAGCAGCTAGATGTACTAGCCGGCTGATAGAGAGAAATAGAGCAGTAGTAGTAGCAGGCATTGAAGAACAAACAGGGACCAGACCAAAGGAGCGGAGAGACAAGGACAAAAACATGATTAAAGAGATCCTTAAAGAGGTAAGGATGGAGGGAGCTGAGCGAAATGTTGAAAAGGTTTTCAGGCTTGGAAAGTACAACAAGGACAGAGACCGAATGATAAAGGTGGTTTTCATGAGCGAAATCGCGAAAGAGGAACTGCTAGCAAGGAAGTGTTGTCTAAAAGGTTGTAGAAAAGTTCAAGAAAATATTCCTGCAGAGGGATATGACAAGGGAAGAGAGAAATACGGACAGCAGACGCGAGGAAGGAGCGCAGGGAGAGAGAAGGAAATCAGAGTACCACAACCCAGAACCCTACAATCCCAGAGGGAAGTGGAGAACCCTCCTCAAACAGTGCAACAGCCACAGGGATTGGGGCACCACCCCCCAAATTCTACCCAACAGACACCCAACCTGCCCCATCCCCTGTCAGCCCCCCACTAAGTACCCACCTAGGGCACCCTCCCCCCACCCACCCCCCTCCCCCCACTCACCCCCCTTCTCCCCCTCACCCCTCTCCCCAGGACCTCCCTTCTCCCCCATCCCCCATGCCCTCCCTTCTCCCACATGCCTTCCCGTCTCTCCCACCCCCATGCCCTCCCTTCTCCCCCTCCCCCCTAAGCCCCCCACTCTCCCCCACCCCACCTAAGTCTTCCCCTCTCCCCCACTCCCCTAAACCCTCCCCTCTTCCTCACCCACCTCAGCCCTCCCTTTTCCCCCACGCCCTCCACCCTTTTCTCTCCCCCCAAGCCCCCCCATCTCCCCTATCCCCCACAGCCTCTCCTCCCCCCATGCTTCCCCAACCTCCCTCTCTTACCCACCCCCTGTACCCTCCCCCTCTTATCCACCCCCTGTACCCTCCCCCTCTTATCCACCCCCTGTACCCTCCCCCTCTTATCCACCCCCTGTACCCTCCCCCTCTCCCCCACCACCCCAAGCCCTCCCTCCTCCACCAATCCCCCCGTGCCAGGTCCCCCCAGCTCCCACTCACCCCAGATCCCAAAGGTCCCCCCCAGAAAAGAAGCAGAAGAGAGTCAGTTTCAGGGTGATGTACTCGAACATAGATGGGATCACAAGCAAGACAAGTGAACTAAGGGAAAGAGCACAAGAAGTTAACCCAGATGTAATCGGACTCACTGAAACAAAACTCTCTGGAATCATAACGAATGCCGTGTTTCCCCAGGAGTATACAGTAATAAGGAAAGAGAGGGAAGGTAGAGGAGGAGGCGGAGTGGCCCTACTCATGAGAAGGGAATGGAGTTTTAAGGAGATGGCCATCCCGGGCTGTGAGGAGTTCAGAGACTACATAGCAGGCACCATAACAATGGGAGGACCAAGAATAGTAGTAGCAGTAATATACAATTAACCCTCCACCAAATGACAGGAGACCCAGTCAAGAGTATGAAAACAACAACAAGGCAGTTAACACTATAATTGAGAGGGCAGCCTCTGCTGCCTGTAGAAATAGATCCCACCTGCTCATCATGGGCGACTTCAATCACGGAAAGATTGACTGGGAGAACAAGGAACCGCATGGAGGCGAGGATACGTGGAGAGCCAAACTATTGGAGGTGGTGACAAGCAACTTTTTAACGCAGCATGTCGGAGAACCCACAAGGATGAGAGGCAATGACGAACCAGCGAGACTCGACCTAGTCTTCACTCTGAACGACTCCGACATAAGAGAAATCGGTTTTGAGGACCCAGTAGGAATGAGCGACCACAGTGTACTGGTGTTTGAGTACTTGATTGAAGAAGGGTTATTGAACTCGAGGAGGGATACCGAAACCAAAAGGTTAGCATACCGAAAGGGAAACTATGAGGGGATAAGAAAATTCCTAACAGATATAGCATGGGAAACAGAGCTCAGGGGAAAGACGGCCCAAGATATGATGGATTACATCACGCAGAAGTGCAAGGACGCAGCAAACAAGTTTGTCCCAGTCCAAAAGGAAAACAGAGAAATGAAGATGAGAAACCCATGGTTTAATCAAAGATGTAGGCTAGCTAAGCAGCAAAGTAAAAGGGCATGGAGAAACTATAGGAATAACAGGACACTGGAGAGCAGAGAAAGATACCAGAATGCCAGGAATGAATATGTCAGGATGAGAAGAGAGGCAGAAAGACAATACGAAAATGACATCGCAAGCAAGGCAAAGACTCAGCCTAAATTGTTGCATAGCCACATTAGGAGAAAAAACAACAGTAAAGGAACAGGTTATGAGATTAAGGATAGGGGCGGAAGGATTCACTACAAATGACAAGGAAGTGTGTGAGGAATTGAATAAGAAATTCCAGGAGGTCTTCACCTTAGAACAAGGAGAAATTCCAGAGGTAAGTGAGGGAATAGCTAACCAGGAACCACTGGAAGAGTTTGAGATTACCAGTGGGGAAGTAAGGAAGTGTTTACTAGAGTTGGACGTGACGAAGGCTATAGGCCCAGATGGAATCTCCCCTTGGGTTCTAAAGGAAGGAGCAAGAGAACTGAGCCTACCACTCTCCATAGTGTATAACAAATCACTGGCAACAGGGGAACTGCCAGATACTTGGAAAGCAGCTAACGTAGTCCCGATATACAAGAAAGGGGATAGACAGGAGGCACTGAACTACAGGCCAGTGTCCCTAACCTGCATACCATGCAAGCTGATGGAGAAGATTGTGCGAAAAAAACTAGTGGAGCATCTGGAGCGAAGGAACTTTGTAACACAGCATCAACATGGGTTCAGGGATGGCAGGTCCTGCCTCACAGGGTTACTTGAATTCTACGACCAGGCAACAAAAATAAGGCAAGAAAGAGAAGGGTGGGCAGACTGCATATTTTTGGATTGTCAGAAAGCCTTTGATACAGTGCCACACAAGAGGCTAGTGCGAAAGTTGGAGATGCAGGCTGGAGTGAGAGGGAAGGTACTCCGGTGGATAGAGGAATACCTAAGCAACAGGAGACAACGAGTCTGTGTGAGGGGTGAAGTCTCAGATTGGCGAGACGTCACAAGTGGAGTCCCGCAGGGGTCAGTCCTCGGACCTATACTGTTTCTGGTATATGTAAATGATCTCCCAGAGGGTATAGATTCGTTCCTCTCAATGTTTGCCGACGATGCAAAAATTATGAGGAGGATTGAAACAGAGGATGATAGTAGGAGGCTACAAGATGACCTGGATAGACTGAGTGAATGGTCCAACAAATGGCTGTTGAAGTTCAACCCGAGTAAATGCAAAGTAATGAAACTAGGCAGTGGAAACAGGAGGCCAGGCACAGGATACAGAATAGGAGATGAAGTACTTAATGAAACAGACAGAGAGAAAGATCTAGGAGTTGATATCACACCAAACCTGTCTCCTGAAGCCCACATAAAGAGAATAACGTCTGCGGCATATGCGAGGCTGGCTAACATCAGAACGGCGTTCAGGAACCTGTGTAAGGAATCATTCAGAATCTTGTACACCACATATGTAAGACCAATCCTGGAGTATGCGGCCCCAGCATGGAGCCCGTACCTTGTCAAGCACAAGACGAAGCTGGAAAAAGTCCAAAGGTATGCTACTAGACTAGTCCCAGAACTAAGAGGCATGAGTTATGAGGAAAGGCTGCGGGAAATGCACCTCACGACACTGGAAGACAGAAGAGTAAGGGGGGACATGATCACAACCTACAAAATCCTCAGGGGAATCGACCGGGTAAACAAGGACGAACTTTTCAACACTGGTGGGACGCGAACAAGGGGACACAGGTGGAAGCTGAGTACCCAAATGAGCCACAGAGACGTTAGAAAGAACTTTTTCAGTGTCAGAGTAGCTAGCAAATGGAATGCATTAGGAAGTGATGTGGTGGAGGCTGACTCCATTCACAGTTTCAAATGTAGATATGATAGAGCCCAATAGGCTCAGGAATCTGTACACCAGTTGATTGACGGTTGAGAGGCGGGACCAAAGAGCCAGAGCTCAACCCCCGCAAGCACAATTAGGTGAGTACAATTAGGTGAGTACACACACACACACACACACACACACACACACACACACACACACACACACACACACACACACACACACACACACACACACACACACACACACACACACACTTGGGGGGTTGATATCACGCCAGACCTGTCCCCTGAAGCCCATATCAAGAGGATAACATCAGCGCCATGCGCCAGGTTGGCTAACATAAAAACGGTATTTAGAAACTTGTGTAAGGAATCATTCAGAACTTGTTACACCACATATGTCAGTCCAATCCTGGAGGATGCAGCTCCAGCGTGGAGTCCATATCTAGTCACGCATAAGACTAAACTGGAAAAGGTTGAAAGGTTTGCCACCAGACTAGTACCCGAACTGAGAGGTATGAGCTACGAGGAACGACTACGGGAATTAATCCTCACGTCGCTGGAAGACAGAAGAGTTGCGGGGGACATGATCACCACATTCAAGCTTCTTAAAGGAATTGATAAGGTAGATAAGGGCAGGATATTTAACATAAGGGACACACGCACAAGGGGGACACAGGTGGACATTGAGTGCCAAAATGAGCCACAGAGATATTAGAAAGAACTTTTTTAGTGTCAGAGTGGTTGACAAATGGAATGCATTAGGAAGTAATGTGGTGGAGGCAGACTCCATACACAGTTTCAAGTGTAGATATGATAGAGCCCAATAGGCTCAGGAACCTGTACACCTGTTGATTGACGGTTGAGAAGCGGGACCAAAGAGCCAGAGCTCAATCCCCGCAAGCACAACTAGGTGAGTACACAAACACCCACAGTAATAACATAAGCCTAATCCATGTTAGGAAAAGAATATTTACTCGCGTTTTTTTCTCTCTCTTTAAACCCCATATACTTTTGCAGGCGATGAGTCACAATAACGTGGCTAAAGTAAATTGACCAGACCACACACACAGGGACGACGACGTTTCGGTCCGTCCTGGACCATTCTCAAGTCCATTCTCAAATCGACTTGAGAACGGTCCAGGACGGACCGAAACGTCGTCGTCCCTTCACCTTCTAGTGTGTTGTCTGGTCAACCCCTTATACTTTCCTAACATCCTGTGTCATTGTCTCCTCTCGACCTTTCTCTCCTTCCGTTACCACCTGACCTTCCCGACCACGGTGCTCGTTACCACCTGGCCTTCCCGACCATGGTGTCCGTTACCCCCTGACCTTCCCGACCACGGTGTCCGTTACCACCTGACCTTCCCGACCACGGTGTCCGTTACCACCTGACCTTCCCGACCACGGTGTCCGTTACCCCCTGACCTTCCCGACCACGGTGTCCGTTACCACCTGACCTTCCCGACCACAGTGTCCGTTACCACCTGACCTTCCCGACCACGGTGTCCGTTACCACCTGACCTTCCCGACCACGGTGTCCGTTACCACCTGACCTTCCCGACCACGGTGTCCGTTACCCCCTGACCTTCCCGACCACGGTGTCCGTTACCACCTGACCTTCCCGACCACGGTGTCCGTTACCACCTGACCTTCCCGACCACGGTGTCCGTTACCACCTGACCTTCCCGACCACGGTGTCCGTTACCAGCTGGCCTCGCGCAGCGTTGGGAACGTTCGCTGCTCTATCATGACCGTCGATCAATGGATGATGAATTCCGCTAATGAAGACCCGACTTAATGAGCGGCGCCTTAGAGGGTCTGAATCTGATTTAAGGACGTCCAGATTATAGTTCACCTGACTTATGGCGGGTATACGAGTCCCGACACCATTTTAGGGAGGGTTGGGAAAATATTAAGGGAATTTCTTTTAATACAATTTTGGTATTTTTTTTGGCAATAGAATTAGCCCGTCTTTTCCTCCTTTTGATGGGAAACTTCTGTGAAGTTATAATCGGAAAGAGTTTGAGATTCAAATTCATTAGTGTGTGTGTATTCACCTAGTTGTGCTTGCGGGGGTTGAGCTCTGCTCTTTCGGCCCGCCTTTCAACTGTGAATCAACTGTTTCTACTACTATTTTTTTCCCCTCCACACCACACATACACATACACACCCTAGGAAGCAGCCCGTGACAGCTGTCTAATTCCCAGGTACCTATTTACTGTTAGTTAACAGAGGCATAGGGTGAAAGAAACTCGGTCCATCGTTTTGTGTGTGTGTGTGTGTGTGTGTGTGTGTGTGTGTGTGTTCCGACGAAACCAATTTGGGTTAGGAAGGAGCAATGGATAGTGAAGATAGGGGCATGTATGGCATGTATGTATATATGTATGTAGGGGAAGATCATGGATACCAGACTCATATGGTAAGATGATCTTAAACTATATTATGGAAAATATATATATATAAAACACAAAAAGAAGAGAAAGAAAAAAAGAAAGAAAGAAAGAAAGCAGGGAAGGGAATTATCAGGGGGAAGGCGCCAAGCCATTACGACTATATAACACTGGGAAGGGGTCAGGATAATTATTTGGGATGGGACAGAAGGGGAGGGGGGGGGGCAGGAATGGTTCCCAACCACTTGGACGGTCGGGGATTGAAAGCCGACCTGCATTAGTGAGGTAATAAGGAATGTGGATACTCTTTTCTGTCAACCTATGTCTGGATTTTTGTTGTATTGACCGAACCTCTCATCAGAGACACATTAACCAGTCAGTTACCAGTCACATTAACCAGACACATTAACCGTCAGATGTATATTCACGGTCGGTCAACAAAGAGCCTGCCTTGGGGGATTTTACATGGAATCATTCAAGAATCAGTTTCCCACGTATGTCAGACCAATTCTTAAATATGCGTAGCAAGCATATACTTTGTATCCAGTTAAGCACAAAATGATTTTGGAAAGAAAATCCTGAAATATGCTATAAGAATATTTCTGGAGCACATTAGCATGAGTGAGGAGTAATGGCTAAAGACGTAATTCTCACATACCTGGTAGAAACAAAAAAGTGTAATGGCATGATCACGACATTCAAAATATTTATGGGAATTGAGAGTGAAGACTACCATTGGCTATTTGAAACGAGGACATGAATGAATGAATGAATTCAGCTGCAACTAAGTAGTTGAAATAAACAAGAAAAAATGTAGCAGCGAGTGTAGTTAGTCTCGAAGAAGATAATAATTGAAATAAATCAAGGAGTGAAATGAATGAGACAGTTAACACATACGAAATCATATGAAGAAATAACAGAATATAATAAGTTGAGGAACTTGTCGAATAAAGATTGGGAATCAGAGCCCAAGAGCTAAAGTTCCGCCCTGCAATACCAGCTAGGAGAGTACTATGAGACACAGTAGGATGCTTCCGACTGGGTCCCCTGTGAAGACTCTGGGGTGATCCAGTGGGGGGACTCCGGGGTGATCCAGTGGGGGAAGACTCTGGGGTGACCCAGTGGGGGAAAGACCCCTGGGTGATCCAGTGGGGGGGGGACTCCGGAGTGATCCAGTGGGGGGAGACTCCGGGGTGATCCAGTGGGGAGACTCCGGGGTGATCCAGTGGGGGGACTCTGGGGTGATCCAGTGGGGGGAGACTCCGGAGTGATCCAGTGGGGGGAGACTCCGGGGTGATCCAGTGGGGAAGAGACTCTAGGGTGATCCAGTGGGGGAGACTCCGGAGTGATCCAGTGGGGGGAGACTCCGGGGTGATCCAGTGGAGGAGAGACTGTGGGGTGATCCAGTGGGGGAGACTCCGGAGTGATCCAGTGGGGGGGAAGACTCTGGGGTGATCCAGTGGGGGAGACTCCGGAGTGATCCAGTGGGAGTTTTCAACGCGTCTGTAGGCCGTTATCAAGGCCCGGCTGTCGTAAATATCCCACTGAATCTATAATTGGCACAAACAGCAATAAATTCTCGACATTAAACTCGGACATATATCAACTGCTGAGCGTTAACGCACAGTAAACTCTGATGGTCCGATACCCTCCCAACTGAGGGGTACCGAACACCACAAGCAACTAGGGTGTTCCAACTAAATACGGCGAGTCGATTTCTATAGCTGAAAAGCTTCTCAGGTAGCCTCCCGAGTCCTTAGATCTGCTTCTGTTGGCATTTAGTATCCTGCTTACTTCAACCCTTCATTACCATATCACTGGGTTTACAGGCTTGCAACATGCATTAAAGGCTGGCAAGATGGAATCACAGGGGGTATTGTGTCGCATTTTTTTTTCTTATTCTCCGTTTTGAAAATGATTTATATTCACGTAAAATGACTTGAAAAGGCGAAATATTGTGTAGTACTCAGCCAGTTAACACCTTGTTCACTCCTGTAAGTTACACATTATGTTCATTATGTTGGTCAATAATATTGCATTTTTTCAAATAGCAGTGTTGTCAAAACATAGAATTACCTCTAATGATGGTCCAAAACGCAGTGTTTTATCGCTTTTTAGAGCGACACTGACTAAAAAAAATTCTTGACAGAGTCACTCATTCTGTGGAATACAGAGCAGAACAGATTACATATATTTTACAACATAAGACTGAAGGATAGAACTCTATTTTCCCTCGGAGCTTGAAGCAGGTACCCCGAAAAAAACCCATAGGGGAGAGAGACGAAAATTCTTTACAAAGTGTAGGCGATGAGTCACAATAACGGGGCTAAAGTATAATGACCAGACCACACACTAGAAGGTGAAGGGACGACGACGTTTCGGTCCGTCCTGGACCATTCTCAAGTCGATGTGACTTGACAATCGACTTGAGAATGGTCCAGGACGGACCGAAACGTCGTCGTCCCCTCACCTTCTAGTGTGTGGTCTGGTCATCATTCTTTACACAGTTTTACTTTATCTGCAGTATTTCTGAGCTGTCGTCTGTGGGAGCATCTCGCAACAGAAGTTCCTTGACTCCTTGAACAGCCATCAGTGACTCCATCTTTGATGCCACCGAGTGAGCTGTAACTCATTATCTGACACAAGACACGAGGCTGTGTTTTGCTTCTTCCGTAGCGCAATTATCAAAGAGCTGATGCGCATGTATTACCCATTAATCCAAAAGAGGAACTCCTATAATCCAAGAGTTGAGTTTTTATTGCCCAATGAGTCCAAGATCTAAGCTTGCATCTCTGCTCCGTTACAGTCTACCACTGAACACTGAACTCGGTGCCCGAGTAGCTAACAACTCCGGATGGTATTTTTGGTACTCCACGAGGATCGCATCACACGAGTCATCTTAAACCAGTGATCTGAGATTTATGACACCTGCATACCTGAGGACCCGAGTGATGGTCGTCGTCTCAAGACTCCACAAGACGTATTTTATTAGGATTTTGTTTTTAATTATAAATAAATAAATAAATATATATTATATATATATATATATATATATATATATATATATATATATATATATATATATATATATATATATATATATATATATATATATATATATATATATGCGTTAGTATCCACTAGTAAAATGAAACAAATTCCGAAATCTTTACTGTTTCATAACAATATCAAGGAAATACAGGCAGAGGACATAAGAGTTTGCGATTATATACTCAACTACACCTGACTAGACAAAGTTCGACCAGCTAAAATATCGATTAACGGAAGTGACATCAGTGCGAGATGATTAAGTAGATATTAACTATGATATTCAGTGGATATTAATAACAGGTTGTTCCCTCATTCTTGGAATATACTACACAGACACTTATTGCTTACATAATTTTATATCACAAATCTTACTAATTATAAAGTTATCTAATTTATTTAATCCTGGACTTACATTAATATTATCTAATTCACTACTTTTTTATAAATGATGATTCAATAATATTTATTTCAGTAACTGATTTACACTCCACAATTTTGCGTGAGTTAGTCCAGTCAATTAAATAATTAAAATCTCTTAAGTAAACAAATAATTCATTAGACTTCTGATCTGTGTTCTGTTCTTATACTAAATTCATGTTCTTTTATTCTTTGGTCAAGATGTCTATCTGTCTGGCCAACATAGAACTTATTACAATCCTTACATTGAATTTTATACACACATCCATTGCATCTACCAGGAGAGTGTTTAATGGGAGTGCTTTTAATGATATTAAGATTCCTAAATTCTACATTGATATCAAATTCTTTTAGTAATTTAGGAATTTCATTGAAATTATAATGAAATGGTAAAATTATTGTATTCCTAATATTGAATTCTTCTTTGTCTTACAAACTAAAAACAGTATTACACGCAATTTGGCTGGCTTTATCAATAAATAACTTATGGTATCTAAAATTGAAACCTAGACTATATGTGGCACTAATTTCATCATCTATAAACTCAGGATTACATATTCTTAGAGCCCTCTGAAACATAGAAGAAAATACACCTTGTTTTGTTTTTCGATGATGGGATGAGTTAAAGTGTATATAAGACCGAACTTTGTTTTGTTTCCTATATAGGGAAAACTTGAAACTATTTTCACATATATAAATCAGCACATCTAAGGATGGTAAAGAGTTGTCATGATTTATTTCCATTGTGAACCTAATGAATGGGGCTAGATTATTTAACGCTAATAAAAACATGTCCAGTTTTCTATTCCTAGGCCATAAAACATATCATAACGGAACCATGTAAAATTAGGAGGCAAAACTACACTTATTAATCTTGTTTCAACCCGTCCTCCTAATACAACATCGTATTTTGACGTATTATTTATTATAAACATCTTTATTGACAAAATTTAATTACAGTTTAGCTTAATCTGAGGGTTTCATTTAAGTCTTATTCAGGTGAGGATAATGCTGGTATTCACTGTCACACAGGAGATAGGGTCATTTACAAGTCAATAGGTCTAACTGTAGGCTGATGCACATATATATCATGGTTTAATTTACGAATATGTAAAAACAACTCTCTGTTGTACACTGCCACACAAGGGCAGGGATGGGTTTATAAGAGATGCAGCTTCTGCACCTAATATAATATAAATAAATATATATAAAATTGTTCTTCATTCTTTAAAATGAACAAGCAAATTTTGGAGAAACCTCAGGAGGATGCGCTTCTTGTTTCATGAAATTTCATATAGATTGCTTAAAACAGGAGAAAGGGGGCTACCCATAACCATTCCAAATTGACAATATAATTCATTATAAAAACACAATTAGTTAATAATACACAATTTTATTAATTTTATAAACGTAAGAACTGGAAGGAGCAAATCATATTTTAACAGTTTATCACATAAAAATCTTAGTAAGTCATTAAACTAAAACTTTAGTGACTAAAGAAGTTAAATCAAAGCTAACCATTTTATAATTACAAAGGGCTGTCTTATTACATAATTTTTCAACTAAATCAACTTTATTCTTTATATTTGAATTAGAAATGTGACTAACAATAGGATTTACCACAGTTAATGTCCACTTAATCATCTCACCCTCTTGTCACTTCCATTAATCGATATTTTAGCTTATGGAGCTTTGTCTAGTCAGGTTAATAATAGAAGATTATTACTTTTGCTTTTTAAGTTAATTCATATGACTTTATTTGTCATTGTTCATTTGTTAATCATGTCTATCGGTGTTAGACGTGCCGGGTGCGTTAGTAACGTGTTCATCACTGAGATCATGACGAGAATAGAGAGGTTGGTTGCTTTCTCCCTTCCCCACTTCATTCCCCTCTCTCTCCCTCCCTACCTCTCTCTCTCCCTCCCTCCCTCACTCACTCCCTCCTTCCTCCAGTCGTAACTTACTGGTAATCATCTCTAATTCTCCACTTTTATGCATGACTGGGAATGTTATTTCTTTCCTTGTGTTCTTTTTTTTGGTATTTTACCTCTTCTTTTCCTCCACTTCTCACTTCTCTTTCTCTGGTTATTAATATTTTTCTCTTCTTCCAATCAAAAGAGATTTACGTTATTAAGTGCCACAAGAGAAGTGCCCCGAAATCATCTTGAGATGATTTCGGGGCTTAGCGTTCCCGCGGCCCGGTCCTCGACCAGGCCTCCTTTTTTTTACACACCCCCAGGAAGCAGTCCGTAGCAGCTGTCTAACTCCCAGGTACTTATTTACTGCTAGGTAACAGGGACATCAGGGTGAAAGACGCTTTTTTGCGCATTTGTCTCCGCCTCCACTGGGGATCGAACCCGGAACCTTAGGACTACGAATCCACTCTGTCCACTCAGCTGTCAGGCGCCCTTAATGACCAAGATTGATAATACGTCTTATGATCAAACTGATAATACGTCATATGATCAAACTGATAATACGTCTTATGATCATGACTGATAATATGTCTTACGATCAAGTCTGATAATTTGTCTTAATATCAAATAGTATTTTCTATACCGTGTTAGCAAGTCAGCAAGAATTGATTCTAGACTATATCTTGGCTCACAAACATGCTCCACATTAGCAGTGTAAGCGTGCAGAAGCTCTAGGAATACACTGAGCAACTCTACATACGAGGGAAGACAGGCGATATCGATCTATTTTTGCTCAATATTGACTACGAAGATGGCTCCTTAAGAGTATATATACAAATACACTCATTATTACATTTCTGTATTACTGTGTATTACAACAACTTGAAAATTGTTGGGGTTCATAGAAATGTATAAACTACCGCAAAACTGACTCTTCCTGGAGCTAATGAGCATCAACTTCGATCCGTTAGGTGGGATGCCAAAGTTCTTTCGCTTCTGGTTAAGCAAAACCACTATTCAGACTGTTCGTTGATACTACTTAAAGGAGCGAGAGGACTCCTTGAGGGGTGTTCATTGTCCATAATGTCAAATGTTTAGATGGGAAAATAGATCACAACAGAACGTGGGAAGAGAATATCAACAATGCGTAACGTTGCAAGTTTTTTGTTTTCTTTTATTCAACCGACTCGTTAGTCAAGAGCTAAAGTACCGAAGTAACGATTTTCTTGGGTTCGTACGCTTTTAATTAAGTACAACTATTGTTTTTACGACATTGGCAAATAGTAGGAATGGGCTGGTCTCCGTCACACTAAGCCAGACTGACACCTGTGTACTCTGACACGTTAGGAGAAATGACCCCCCCTTAACTCTTCCCCCCCCCCTTAACTCTTACTCCCCCACCTTCTTACCTCCCCCCCCCCATCCTCCCTCCTAGCCCCCCCTCTATCCCTCAATTCCTCTCCCCCGCCGACACACACCGGTACGCAGTAGTCAATTATCCCAAATAGCTAATTTACATAATTCAAAGATAGAATTGGTCCTTGTATGTGTTGGCATTCACCACCTATGTGGACACACACACACACACACATATACACACACACACACACACATGACACACACACATGACACACGCCACCACCACCCCTAGGTGGTGGCTGCGTGGACAGCGCTCTAGACTCGTGGACCTAGTGACAGGGGTTTGATACCCCGGGACCGCCAGGAAAACAAATGGGCAGAGTTTCCTTCGCCCTGATGCTCCTGTTACCTAGCAGTAAATAGGTACCTGGGAGTCCGACAGCTGCAACGGGCTGCTTCCTTGGTGAGTGTGTGTGTGTGTGAAAAAAGTAGCTTGTAACAGTTGATTGATTGACAGTTGAGAGGCGGGCCGAGAGAGCAGAGCTCAACCCCCACAAGCACAACTAGGTAAATACATATGGGGGCCTCGCGGCTGAGTGGATAGCGCTTGGGTGTGCTGTCCTAATGTCCCGGGTTCGATTGCCGGCTGAGGCGGAAACAAATGGGCGGTTCCTTTCACCCCTAATGCGCCTATTCACCTAGAAATAAATATGTATCTGGGAGTTAGACAGCTGCTATTGGCTACTTCCTGAGGACGTGTGTGCGTGTTCGTGTGTTAGTGTGAAATATATATAGTAGATTTAATATAAGAAAAATAGATTGGTTAGAAAGGCGGGGTTCAAGAGCTAATAGCTGGATTCTGCAGACACACATAGTAAATAAAAATAGTAAATACAGAGGGTGAGCTCTCTGATCTATGTAAATTACCTATTTGAGGAGATTGACTCCAACATGCCGACGTTTGAAAATTATGCAAAGTTAATGAGGCTACTAAGAGCAGAGAATGGTTAAGGGAGCGCTTGGATAATCTGCAAGATAGGTCCATTAGGTGGCTTCTGGAAACCGACAATCGCCAATGCAAAGCAATGAAGGCTGACACCAGAAGAACAGCAAAACATCGCGGGAAAATATAACATAATGAACATAATTGTTATTCTCCGGTAGCGCATTTTACCAGGCCAAACATATCCGAAATAGGCAGAGATAGCATACTGAAGGACAGATTTCCGGAATCTTGGAAAGGACTCGTTCAAGACACCATTCGCCACCTGCCGGACACCAACAGGACAACACAGTAGAACCTGCACCTGATCGGGGCCAAGGTAGAAATTATAAAAGGCCAAGTGTTTCACAACAAGACTGTTACGTAAATAAGATTAGCTGGGAATTGAAACTGGAACTGAAAAGTTTTAAACTGAAAAGCGAGTTTCAGTTAAATGGAACTGAAACTCGCAGAGATAAAAAGGATAAAGCTCAGAACCGACCTGATTAAAACGTACTAATCTGTATAAATAGAAATGGAAATGTTCGTTTGTTCAAAAACGCTATTTTCGAAAATTCTTCACCGATTGCTTTGAAATTTTCACACTACGTTCCATTCACATCCGAGCAGGTTTTTATTTACCAACTGTATACACACTACAGCTGTGACAGGAAAACACATGTTTTTTGTTTTTAAACAGTGCCATCTGTTGGAAGTAAAAGCAACACACGCTCTTCTAAATATGTTACGATTCCATGTCAGTGCTTCCAATTACATTGATAAATTGAATTTTCATAGATTTTGATTTATTTTGATTTTGATTTAACTATTTTGTGTGACACTGCATTGGAATTCAGCTCTGTTGTTTACCATACCGTTCATTTCGTGAGTATAGTTTAGCTGTACCTGGTCACGCATTGCTGTGGCTCAGCAACGTGTGCGTGTTGCTGAGCTACAGCAATCCTCCCCCATCCTCTCGTTCACCCACCTTTCCCCCCACTCTCGTCCCCTCATCCTCCCCCACCGTCTCTCACTCCCCCGTCCCCTCGTCCTCCCCACCATTCCCTCACATGTAAACACAGTTTTTCAACAACAAAAATGATTTTACCTTTCAAAGGTGTAACATCTATATAGTAGGAATATAAAGAACTTTTGGAGCTAGTACACAAGCACACTAAATAAACGATTGAGAAGGAATATAAACCTATAAATACATACAAATCACAACTCAAAACGCTTAATTCCATCCCGTGCTAAAAAATTTCCGTGATTCAAAATTTCTCCCCCCTCCCCCCCCACAATCCCCCTCAGAAACTAGAGATAAAAGAAGGAGAAAGAAAAAGAAACCATGAACAAGAGAGAGAGAGGAATGAGAATAATAATAATAAAAGAACGCCCGACTCCATCATTCCCGTGAGCCAATAGGGAGCCATAAATCATATTACAAGTGCCGGATAATTTGTTAAAAATTATCGCCTTGTGCGCTGCTGGAGGAGTCTTTGACGGGTCCTCACGACACAACACCAGGTATTCCGTCTGGTACGTCTCCAAGGGCTCTTCTCTTAGGGGGGGCTCCTCTCTCTCTCTCTCTCTCTCAAAGCTCTTCTCTCAGGGACATATATGCTTTTCTACTTGCTCCTGCACCTCTATCATGTGACACGCTCCTCTAATATTTTTCTTTCAGAGCCTGGAACAGATCATCTATCTTGACCCGCTCCTCTCCGGGGGGCTCTCCTCTCAGGGCTTGCTTTTCTAATTGGTTCTGCTCTTCTCTATGTGCCCCCCCCCGAACCCCCCTTCTTGCTTTGCTCTTCTAGCTGCACTTGTCTCTCTCAGGCTATTCTCGCTGGACCTCCTCTTCCTGCTCCTCCTCTACTGTTGCCTATGAAGCTCAATAGCCCTGCTCTTCTATTTTGGCTCACTCATCTTCCTTGGCTCTTCGTGTATCCGTTCCTTTCGTTGGGCTAACTTCTCTCTCTGGTCCTTCACTTCTTACGGCCCGTCCTTCTCACTCTTGTTAGTGGAGAAATTGTTGGGTTGTGCCCTCTAGTATGCAGTGTGTGTGTCCCAGGTACCTATTTACTGCTAGGTGAACAGGTCCATCAAGGTGAAAGAAACTGCCCATTTGTTTCCGACTGCGCCGGGGATGGAAACCGGACGCTTAGGACTACGAATCCCGAGCGCTGTCTTCTCAGCCGTCAGTCACAGCTGACGGCTTAGACACACATACAAACAGCTGTGTGTGTGTGTGTGTTTGTGTGTGTGTGTGTGTGTGTGTGTGTGTGTGTGTGCATTTATGACCTCAGAAAAAAATAATTTCCTCTTGAAGGAAGACTACGTAATGAAAGCAACTCTCTAATGAAGCATGTAAATAAGGATCAAGAGAGGCTCTTCGTATGCTAATTTCGAACACTTCGGTTCTCCTTTTCGGCATTTTAATTTAAGTCGCTCAGAATAATCGACGCTCAGGGACGGGAAGGGGTCAGATAAGTCGTGTCTTAAGGGTTAGCGGAATCAACATCACCAAAATTCGAGTTTTAAACACAGGCAAATAGATACCAGTACGATACTGTTTATTATTTCCTTAGTCTTTTCATCCATCCTTCCTTTGTTATTACATCTCTCCCATTCTCCCCTTCCTGCTTCTGTCCATCTGTCCCTTCCTCCCTCACCTCCTCCCTTCGTCCCTCTCCCTCCCTTCGTCCCTTTCGTTCTTTTTCCCTTTCCTCTTTTCCCTGCTTCCTTTTCCAGTTTGATGTCTCCCTCTCTCACACACTATCTAAAGTAAACTGTATTACTCTCCATCCTCAATATGTCTATGAAAGTTGGTGTCTGGCAGCTCCATTATATTACCCTGAACTCTATTTTTATATAGACCTTATTGTCATGTGGATAATAAGGCAGAGTTGAGACTAGTAAAGAGGTTGTATTTGTAATGCCAATAATTAGAATAACTTCAATAGTTTTAGGTCGAAGTTGTTGAGGTATTGGTGGGATGTTGTTGTGGTGGTGAGAGGCTGTTGTGATGGCTGGAGGCTGTTGTGGTGGTGGGATGTTGTTGTGGTGGTGAGAGGCTGTTGTGATGGCTGGAGGCTGTTGTGGAGGAAGTAGTTATCTTTGTGTTCACACGTGCGCATTACTATGAGAGATGACTAAAGATGCAGGCGATGAGTCACAATAACGTGGCTGAAGTATGTTGACCAGACCACACACTAGAAATTGAAGGGACGACGACGTTTCGGTCCGTCCTGGACCATTCTCAAGTCGATTGTCGACTTGAGAATGGTCCAGGACGGACCGAAACGTCGTCGTCCCTTCAATTTCTAGTGTGTGGTCTGGTCAACATGACTAAAGATGGCACTGGACAACTTTTGTTGTCCTTTCTGGTGATTTTGTTACATAATTCGTTGATGACGAATATGTGTCTCTAATAATCCCACTCTCGTCAACATTCAGCTCAACTTAAGCAACGTTATCTGAGAATCCTCTAAGGTAACTTCTCATGACTATTTCGTATTAATTTAGACGGTATCATTCTACGAGGAGAATTCGGGATCGTTCAGAGTTTCACTAACCTCCAGTAATGTTGATTTCCAAACACTCTGTAGGACTTGTTCAACATACCGAGTAAGATCTCTTCTAGCACCAAGTCAGATTATCTTGGCGTGAATGATATAACCAGTCGTTACCAAGGTCCATTGGCTAACTCCTGAATATCTGAACTTCCTTCCTCGGGATTTTAAAGAACGACCAAGAACGGACCGCTAACAAGGTCCTCTACACGCACACAGTCTTCAAAACCGTGAAATATGAGTCTCATCTCCCGTCAGGATAACATCCCTGATCCCAGAGCCAGGTGGTGCATGGTGCCACGCTATCTCTGACAGTTTTATTCTTGATGCTGTGTAGTACATGATGGTACGAGGAATCAACAAAGCCCAACATATGTTAAGGTTTTTGTGTCAGGTCTGCGATCACCGGGTCAAGTGATAATCCTGACAAGTGGTCAGCAAAGTTTACATGGTTCGTAAGGCCCAAGATGGCAAAGAAATCGTAAAATGCTCGGACACCCGATGTTGCAGATGACGAGTCACAATAACGTGGCTGAAGAAAGTTGACCAAACCACACACACTAGAAGATGAAGAGACGACGACGTTTCAGTCCGTCCTGGCCCATTATCAGGTCGAAACGTCGTCGTCTCTTCATCTTGTTGTGTGTAGCTTGGTGAACACCCGTTGTTGGTTCACATCTCTCACAAGGATGAAATGTTTATATTGATTTTGGTATTGAACTAAATCTAGATGTTTAGTCAGAACAATATTGTACTAATGCCTAGTCAATGAGGGGGATAGCGTACGCTAAAGATAATTGACTCGCTGGCCTATGTTTTCAGCCTATATAATATACATTCGAAATAACTTTGTACATTCATTTTAAAGGATTGCTACTGTAATGTGTCTGTAATTAAGCAATTTGCAAACCTCCGCCATAGAGTCTGGCTTTCCTTCTTTATTTTGAGAATCCAGTGATTTATCCAAGGTTAATAGAGACCAAATCATCAAGCAGGGTTCCATCAGTTGTTGATTTTTAGGTTTTCGTAGATATTATTTCTTAATATTATTAAACTATAAAATTGATTTGTCGTTATTGTCAATAGCATTGACAATAACGACAAAGATTATTGTTAACATTGACAATGTTGACAATGTTAATAAAATTGTTGACAATATCTATTAGCACTGTTATTCTTCTCGTCAAATTAAAATACAGACTTCATTACTTGACTCTAACCACAAGTCTCAAAGAGTTTCAAATCCAATGACTCCAAGAAACTCTCGCCTCTACATTCAGAGAGAGAGAGAGAGATCCTAACCCCAAAATCTCAAGAAGTGATTTTCGCCTGGAGATGCAGAAATAGAATCGAAACCTCTGACTCAAAGGAAATCACATAACCCCTTGCTCACAGACTCAAAACTAATAGGCTCAAGGGAAAACTCTTTCCTGTTGACTTGAAGAAAAAGAGAGAGAGACTCATTTCTGACGATGATCTCACCTCGACGGGATTTTGTCTCGCCGATAATGTCGCGGTAATAAGATGAATAGTGTTAGCATGGCCTCTCTTAACCTTACTCTTCCTGGACGCAAGTTGGCCTTTTTTTAAGCTTTCTTCGAATCTTTGAGTGTTTTTTTATGGATTAAGATTTTGATCATTGAGATTATGGCCAAGTCTTATATATATATATATATATATATATATATATATATATATATATATATATATATATATATATATATATATATATATATATATATATATATATATATATATATATATATATATATATATATATATATATATATATATATATATATATATATATATATATATAAAGTAAAATAAAGTAAATATATCAAATAAAAATAAATAAATAAATAAATTCAAATAAATCAAATAAATCGTTCAAATAAAGTAAATATATATGTGTACATACAAAAGAATGGGGGTGGTAGGAGAAGATAATATTAGTGTTCAGTGAGAAACCACAAGGTCTCCTCTGAATACTTTTTATTTTCTTCTCCGAGGCTATGGGTCCCCACATTGGCACCAGAGGTGGTACCCTCACAAACTTTTATATATATATATATATATATATATATATATATATATATATATATATATATATATATATATACATTACATATATTTATCTAAAAATATATAAGACTTGGCAATACTCTCAATGATCAAAATTAGTACGCAAAGTGCTTTGGGCCTAACTTAAGTTAGGTTGATGACCTGAAAAGAAGATAGAGTGAAGATGCATCTCATCACTCACACTGTGATGAGGTTTGATGATGGAGACAACACTAAACTGTTCAAGAAATTTATCAAATGAAATACAACTTTTAAAGTCGGTATAACATAAAGAAAGAGGAGAAAATGAATATGTGTAATGGGGTAAAACTTAAAAATAATGAAGATATGATAACACTTTTAAAATGTTGAAAGATTTGAATAAAATAATTAAAAGTTTAATTTAAATTAACCATCAACCCAGATGTATAGGTCACTCACACCAACACCCCAGGAGTACAGGTCACTCACACCAACACCCCAGAAGTATAGGTCACTCACAAAAACACCCCAGGAGTACATGTCACTCACACCAACACCCCAGGAGTACATGTCACTCACACCAACACTCCAGGAGTACAGGTCACTCACACCAACACCCCAGGAGTACATGTCACTCACACCAACACCCCAGGAGTACAGGTCACTCACACCAACACCCCAGGAGTACAGGTCACTCACACCAACACTCCAGGAGTACAGGTCATTCACACCAACACTCCAGGAGTACAGGTCACTCACACCAACACCCCAGGAGTACATGTCACTCACACCAACACCCCAGGAGTACAGGTCACTCACACCAACACTGTGCCAGTGCAGACTAATCACCCCGACGCCCCTCCCTCGCCATACACAGGTGAGTGTTATGCCCACTATCATATTATTCAGTCACAACTACCATGAAAAACTGCTACGGAACATTATATTTATGTTCCAGCGTATTAGCGCATGTATTGACGTTGATATCAAGTTGTTTCTACATGTTTTATGAGTTGACAGAGCGGAAAAAGGAGATGTTCTTAGTGAGTGTCAACAGAACACCTGGGCAAGGATTGAAATTTTGAGAAGCAGATGAGCCATGAAGATGCTTTGCTAGATGATGAGTCACAATAATGTGGCGGAAGATATGATGACCAAATGTGTCATTTAAGATGATGAAGATATGATATCGTCATTTCCTCATCTTCTGTTAAAGAAAGAGTAGTAGGAAAATCGATTAAATAAGCAGGTTGTTGAATCGAACACCAGTTATAATTTCAAAAGTGAATATGATGGGAAAATGGGACAGGAGTCATTAAAAGAGACAACCAGGGGGCTAGAAAAGTGGAGGGTTGCAGTCCCAAAGGTACCCGAGTTCGGTTCCCGGCACCTGCAAAAATGAATTGCCAGTTTTTCTTTCACCTTGTGTTCCTGTTCAGTTGGCAGTAAATATGTGCGTGGGGGATTGACAGGTGTTGCGAGCTGCATCTTGGGGATGTTAGTACTCACCCGGTAAGTGTATATATATGTGTAAGTGTGTGTGTGTGTGTGTGTGTGTGTGTGTGTGTGTGTGTGTGTGTGTGTGTGTGTGTGTGTGTGTGTGTGTGTGTGTGTGTGTGTGTGTGTGTGTGTGTGTGTGTGTGTGTGTGCGTGTGTGTGTGTGTGTGTGTGTGTAAGAAACATATTAAGAAACATATGAAGTAGATATGATTGAGGAAAACAGGTTGGGAGTCAATCAATGAGACAACCAACAGTTACAAAGGCGGGGTCCAAGAACTAACTAACAACCTGATTCTCGAAGCACAACTAGCAAAGACACGCACACACACACACACACACACACACACACACACACACACACACACACACAGCTGAAACAGGTCTGACCAACCAACCAGAGTTCAAAGGGAAGATGATCATGATCAGGATATATAACTTACACACTATAAACCACTCTCTAGATCTGGTTGCTAGTTGGACAATACAGTCGTCATCTTAGAGCGAATTGATGATCACATCCGACGCTAGATCCATCACAAATTCTTCACAGTATTAATTCAACTTGAACACCATGATCAATATATGATTAACTGCTTCACAAAACAGACGCCATTTTTTTTTTTTTGGCGTGTGACTGATGGTTCAAATTTTGATGTTTTTGATAAAAACTATTTCAGATTTTTGGATTTTGCAGACTTACAAAACACGAATAGATTTTCATTGACACGGACGTACACACACGCACGCACGCAGACACGCATGCACGCAAGCTCGCACGTACGCACACACGCACACAGACACACACACACGCTCAAGTCAATGCTCGATCCTGCATACACATATAGGTGAGTACAAATAGGTGAGTACACACACACACGCACACACATATGTACAAACACACCTCATATGTAAGGCAAATCCTGGAGTATGCAGCCCCAGCATGGAGCCCGTATGTAGTCAAGCACAAGACGAAGTTGGAAAAAGTTCAGAGGTATGTCACTAGGCTAGTCCCAGAATTAAGAGGCATGACTTATGAGGACAGACTACGTGAACTGCACCTCACGTCGATGGAAGACAGAAGAGCTAGGTGAGACATGATCACCATATGCAAAATTCTCAGGGGAATTGACAGAGTGGACAAGGATGGATTATTTAACACGGGTGGTACACGCACAAGGGGACACAGGTGGAAGCTGAGTACCCAAATGAGCCACAGAGGCATTAGACAGAACTTTTTCAGTGTCAGAGTAGTTATTAAATGGAATGCATTAGGTAGTGATGTGGTGGAGGCTGACTCCATACACAGTTTCAAATGTAGATATGATAGAGCCCAGTTGGCTCAGGAATCTGTACACCAGTTGATTGACAGTTGAAAGGCGGGTCCAAAGAGCCAGGGCTCAGCCCCCGCAAGCACAATTAGGTGAGTACATACATACCAGAGCCTACTGAACAACCAGCATGTATACTTTATACTTCTGAACATAATTCACAATTAA